>JAYXIM010017912.1:0-137469 GCA_037575425.1 Anastrepha fraterculus | reverse complement strand
ACATTAGCTCACCGCCAAACGGATGTTCCGGATCTATACAGCGGATACTTGGGCGAACTCGGAAGTTGTGCGCGGCTTGCACCGTGTGCAGAAGACAATCCGGCCACTTCCCAACTTGCGTGGAACCAACACACAACACCATCTTCCACATATAGCAAAGTCGTCTTAGATGTTTACTCTGAGTAATTTGGTTACATAGCATGACATCACTCCGATGATATTGTAATAGCAGTCCCGGGTAAACACCTTCCCACATTGGTTGATGACATGTCAAATGTGTTCATAATTTACTTAAAGGTTTGACATTTACGAAATAGTACGCTTGAACAAAATTGGGAAATATTGAAAACCTATTTCCAAAGTGGTGAGTCTTCTTCTTCTTTTCTGATGAAGCTCATTTTCACATCGGTGGCTACGTCAATAAGCAAAATTGTCGGATTTGGAGCTCAGAAAATCCACACGTTACTGTAAAGAAGCAAACGCATCCACAACGAGTCAATGTTTGGTGCGGTTTTTGATCTGGCGGCATCATCGGGCCATTTTTGTTCGAAAATGAGCAAGAAGCCGGGGTTACAATAAATGGCGAGCGTTACCGTGACATGCTGAATGAGTTGTTTCCAAAAATTGAAGAGGATGACATGGACGACATTTGGTTTCAATAGGACGGTGCAATTTGCCACACTGCCAAAGTTACACTCGAACTTTTGGCTACCGTTTTTGAAAACCGAATAATCAGCCGAAATTCCGATATCAATTGGCTGCCTCGGAGCTGTGATTTAAGCCCGTTGGACTATTTTTTGTGGGGAGCCGTTAAGGACAAATGCTATGCGAACCATCCAGAGACGATTGATGCTTTAAAACACGAAATTCATGAAATTGGAGCCCAAACAATCGAAAATGTGCTTAAAAATTGGGTTGATCGAATGGCCTACTGTAAAGCCAGTCGTGGCGTTCATTTGAACGATATTATTTTGTATTCATAAATGGCAATATTCAATCTTCAAAATAAAAAAAAAAGTTTGAAAAAATATTGATTAGTTTTTTTTATAGCCGATTCAAAAAGCATCCTTTATTATAAGGACCGAGAATTTTTGCCTACTCTGAATGCTAAACGCACAGAATCTCTGCAGAGCCAAAATTAGCGCAATCTTTGCAAACTGATTTCCGTTATAACAGAATAACAGCAATAAGAGGCAGACATCATCAGAGGATGGGCGTGCAAGTACATGACTTTCGTTGCTAAGACTTCAAGTTGTCTAGATGAGAAAGATGAAGAGACGATCTTGCAACTACTGTGCCATTGTCCACTCTAACCAGACGTAGATTTACCATTTTGTGTAGACAATTTTTTAATGAATTGGAAGATCTCAATACTGTGGAAATCAGGAATCTTCTAAAATTGTTTGAAAAGGAAGCACTGTTTTTGATGAGAAAAGGAAGTGGACAACCGCTTCAACCCAACCTAAGCTAACAATGGCCAAAATCTAACCTATTTCGAGATAGTCGATTAAAGATTGTTCTAAAAAGACCTTTGTTTTTAGATGTACGTCTAATTTTTTTTATTCTTGCTCAAATGTCCGAGGTCTTTTGCTGTTTCGGGTTAAAGGATATGTCAATTAAAAAAAATATCAAAAAAACTGAGCCAAATGCTGACTGTCTGGCGTGGCAGTTTCATAGAGTTTTGAGTTTGATTTAGAAAAACATTTGAAAAAAATGTGTATGATAAAGGCCAATCTGCAAGCTTTTTTAATCTAGACATCAAGCCTGCCTCAAAAGGCCCATGAATTTTAAATACCAGCCATGTTGAAGCACTCCATGGTGAAAAGATGTTTATGGTGTGGCGAATAGTAGACCGTTAGATGATAGAATCAGCTGATGGTTTGACGTAGCAGAAGCTACGAATCGGTTTCTTTACAAAAAGCGAGTGATGTACGAAAAAACTTAACACAATGTCACTTCGTTGCCGTCTGAGGAACTACTGATTGGACGAGTGTGTGAATACATGTGAAATGATTGTGCGGGATTCGGCTGGCGAATCACTCCCGTGACGTGGCAGTCGAAGTTCCCTTCACAAGTTTGTTTTTCACCATAGGCCAAAGCTAGTAATCTGTCATCCTTGGAAGCACTGGAGGTATGAAAACACGTATGTATGTATGTATGTATATACGCATATATGTAAGTAACTGCCTATCAATTTGGCAGTGCTAACGCTTCCAACTATGAGCTAAAAAAAGTCAAATGCCCGCCATAGTGCTCAATTACAGCTCATGCTGTCCAACGATTCCACAATGAATCCATCTGAAATAAAATCTATTTGCTCTACGATATACGTTAGATATATATAAGTAATATATGTATGAATGTGGGTTACTAGACATATTCATATGTATCCATCTATAAGCGTAAGTATGTTGTATGCAACATAAGTACTCTACAGCTCATAGTTCGTGCAACAAAACACTTTTATGACATTTATGATGGCAATTTATTTGATAAATTTCATGCACGTTAACGTTGCCACAGCCACTAGCTAGCAAACAGCTCACAGCAACTATGTAGCAGCCTAGAGTCCACAAACCCGCAAACCCACAAACTTCAGGCGACGTCAAGCCGCTCATCAACTGCCATATTTTGTGGGTATTTGTGACTTTGGTCCACCACACCAAAGTCGATCTCGGCTCAGTAGTCGGCCTCAGTGTCAATGTCTGGTGCTGGCCGCCATCATCGTCATCATTATCATCAAAGCTGGCAGCATAAAAGCGTTGAATGCCACCAACCAATTATCGGTTGCCTCTTATTCCTCATCTCTCCCGAATTGCCACAGCCATTGCTGGCTTACCGTTGCCGCCTGACTCACTGGCTCACTGGCTGTTGTTGGCTGCCGCTTGGACGTGGCATAATAAATAGTTATGGATTATTATGGAGAAGAGCCTCATCGAATAGCGAAAATACAAATTATACTTATATCAAAACAACAATAATGGCCATAGTAACAATGTAACACCGCAGCAATAATAGCAATAATGGCAACAATAGCAAAAACAACAATTGCTGGCCATGAAGAAAACTATTACATGGCATAAATAATCGCCAAAATGGCTTGCTGTTTATTTTCTATTATCATTTGTCTCGCTCAACGCCCCCCACCAATCAAGCCCCTTCGCTCCGTTGCTCCGTTGGTCCGTTGCTCACCGTGCTTTCTTCTCTTCGTGTATACTCGTATTTGGTTGGTTTGGCATGATTTCTTGTTGCCTTCAATTTTTGCTTCCTCTACTTTTGCATCTCCTTAATTAATATCATATTTTCAAATACCTAGTGAAGAGAAAAAGCGTGAAAAAGCGGCATTGGATTTGCTTCATTCGGTTATTGATAGCTGAAATATGGCTTTGTTCGTGTTGTTCACGGTTTTTACTGTTGTTCTTCTTATTGTTGTCTTATTGTTTATGTGTCCGACGTGAGTTTTACCTTTAGTGCTGTTCTAGCATGGAAGTTTTGGCATTTGTTGTTGTTAAACATGTATCTACTATAATTATAAATAAGAATTGAAGATAAGTGTTTGCCATTTGTCTGGCTGCCATTGATTTTGCTGGTGTTGCAAGGTTTTGTTTTTTGTTTGTAGCACTAAGTGATTTGGCCCTGAAGAGTACTACAGAGATTTCATTGTAATTTCCTTCTTAATTGTACAACTTACAGCATTGATCGCTTCACAAATATTTTCCAAGTACTTGCCTTTTATTTAGAAATATTGGCTGGACCAGAATAACTTACATACAAATTTCTTAGATTAAAATTTTGAGGCTAGGTAATCCATCAAGTAAAATAAAAATAGAACGAACGCCTTCCAGCATCTATCTGCACTGATAGTTCTTAAATGGATTCGCTACGAAAACTCCAAATGAACAATTATTTGGTATAGCCCATTGCAATTAAAGCGAAATACTTAAGGGAACAAAGTTATGACTTATATCTGATGAGATATGAAAAATGCCGAATATTATGAGCTGCTGACAAGATCTCTAACCCACATTGGCGCTATCTGTCAGCAATTGATGTGTTCTAAGCAGAAAAGATAGAAATGTGAGTGAATAGCTGATTGCTCACCAGAAAAACGCCTGACCCCATTTTCGTCTACCAGCGAAAAACTGCTTGGAAAGTGTTACAGAAGGTGCTGTATTCACCGGATATGTACTTGTATATACGCTACCGAGTACTATGTACTTCGGTCAGCTTTTCTCGCATAGTCCATTGTTTTTTATGAAAATATCAAAAGTTGGGATGACCAAATATATGGATGGGCGAGAAATCTCGCTTTTTTAAAGTTTCTATAACCGCTAAGGGTGTTTCCTGAAGGTTTTTTTATGCTGAAAACGACCTTTACAGGGGCGTTAGAGCGTTAGAAAGGTTGAATTTGCTTATCTAAAAGTCTCCAATTCAAAATAGAATAACTTTTTTAATATTAATCGCAAAAATATTTTTACAAAAGGACCTTAAAGCTAAAGAGCGGTAATTTGCGATGCCGTTGTGGAAAATTAAAAAAAAAACTTTACCTTGCTCAAAAAAATTAAAACAATGGCCAAAATCTGCATTTTTTTGACTATTTATCCTCAAATTGCCAAAAATCCTGACGTGTTGGAGCATTTTCAAGGTCATATTCGTTTTCAGCATAAAAAAACCTTCAGGAAACACCCATAGCCGTTTTAGAAACTGTTCCTCGCAGGACTGTGTTATAAAACTGCTTATGTCCTTTTAAAAAGTCATAAATCCTCTAACAATCATTTACATAACTCTATTGTAATTAGTTACTAATTTACGAGTATAAACAATGCAATATGGCATTCAATTACAGAAAATTATTCAGTTGACGATGCATTTCAGAAGGAAGATAAAAAGAAAACCAATTGTAAAGTGTGGTTAAGTTTTAAGGGCCGGTGTTGATTTTGAATAAAATACAATTTTTTTTAGATAAATTATTGTCATTTCTCATTATTATGATAATATTGGTAGAGTTCAATTACGTATGGAACAAAATATTGGCCAAATAGCCACTGCGGTCTCGGCGGCACACCTCCAAAACCAGGAAATGCAAATAGTTCCTTATCTAAAGTGTGGTTAGGCTTTAAGGGCCGGTGTTGATTTTGAGTAAAATACAATTTTTTTTTTTAATTTCACTCATTTCTCTCTATTATGATAATACTGGTATAGCTCAATTATGCGTGAAACAAAATATTTGCCAAATGGCCGCCGCAGCCTCGGCGGCACGCCTCCCTCCGATGGTCCAAATTTTCGACAACGCTGAGGCATAATTGAGGTTCTATGCCGTTAATGTGCCGAATTATCTCATCCTTTAGCTCTTGAATTGTTACTGGCTTATCGACGTACACCTTTTCTTTCAAATAACCTCAAAGAAAGAAGTCCAACAGTGCCAAATCACATGATCTTGGCGGCCAATTGACATCGTCGTGAAGTGAGATTATTCGGCCATCAAATTTTTCGCGCAAAAGAGCCATTGTTTCATTAGCTATGTGACAAGTGGCACCGTCCTGTTGAAACCACATATCGTTCACATCCATATCTTTTAATTCGGGCCATAAAAAGTTCGTTATCATCTCACGATAGCGAACATTACTCACAGTAACTCCCTGACCGGCCTCATTTTGGAAAAAATACGGCCCAATGATACCGCCGGCCCATAAACCGCACCAAACAGTCACTCTTTGTGAGTGCTTTGGTTTTTCGGCAATCACTCTTGGATTATCATTCGCCCAAATGCGGTAATTCTCCTTATTGACGAATCCACTCAGGTGAAAATGTGCCTCATCACTGAAGATGATTTTCTTTCATATGCATTTTGATTTGAACGCCCGTTTTCATAATAAGCCTGAATAACTTTAACGCGTTGCTCGATTATGTATATTTCCATGGTTCAAATTGAATTAGTATGAAATTGAAAAATGTCAAATGAAATGCAGGAAAAAATTAGTGACTTTTAGGTGTGGTTTACATTCAACATCGGCCCTTGAAATTTAACCACCCGTTATAAAGCAAGGCTGCTCTTTGCTTTTACTAAATTTGGTGTTGTCGCAAATCCGTTCCAACTCTATAGATATGTGCACACATTATATTTTCTATATCTCCCAGAATTTCAAAAATTTTTAAAAACATTTTGTTCCACAGACAGACAGAGAACACAAGTTTTTGTTTTTGTTCGCAATTTGCTTTATTCATCAACGTAATTTCCATCAATTTCCAATCATTCCAGTGTCGCTTTAATAAGCATTTTTTTAGGTCTGCGAACAGCCAGTAGTGGCTGGGAGTGAAATTTGGCGATTACGGTGGATGTAGGAGCAATTCGAAGCTCAATTCATGTGGTTTTGCCATTGTTTTGATTGACTTGTGACACTTTTAATACCTTTACGATGCCATTCATAGCGATTTTGTGGAATTTTTTGATGTTTTCTGGTGTTACCCCCTCATTTGGAGTCCACTGCGTTGCGCATCGTCGGTGTCTCTACGACCACGTTTGAATTCAGCAAACCATCGTTTTATTGTTGTTTCTGATGGAGTGGAGTCCCCATAACACTTTTCACGTCATTGCATTTTTTCCTATCAAGAAGCGGTATAAAATTAAAACACGAAATTCTTTTTCATTCACTGTTTTGAAAATATCAAAAGTAGCGTCACTCTTAGCACAATAACTCACGAACTAATGAATAGAGTATCATGAAATTTTAACAGCTGACTTTTTAAGGTTACTACTAACTGAAAAAGAGGTGAAAACTAGTTCCAGCTATGTGTTAGGGCAGGGACTTTTCAGGCCATATATTATTATTCGCTCTTACACCCTTTGTTAGGTGTTTAGCCGAGCTTCTACCTCTATTTGTGGCGTGCCTCTTAATTTTTTTCACAAATGTAGAGAGCTACGGTTTTAAACGGACTCCGAATGGCAGATATTTTTTATGAGCAGCCTTTTCATGACAGAAACACACTCGGAGGTTTGCCACTGTCGGCCGATTGACGAGTATTATTAGAAGCATCTTTTTCTATCATTTGTTTTTTTTTTTGTCGGGGTTCTGAACACGGGCACAACCGAATTGCTAGTGACGTATCAATTTTCAAGGAAATCTGCATATCTCATACCAACTTGACGTGAGAAATTTAAACCTGTTTGAAGTGACCTAAGATAAAAAAAAAAATTTAATTGAAATTTTTTGTGTTCTTCATTTACAAACTGAGTTGTGACCTTCTCGTCGTTGATTAACTGTGATTGATTTATAACATATTATAGATACATATGTACATATGTATATGTATCTATATATGAAATAATTGAAAGAGCTCTAAAACTGCCCAGTCAACTAAATACAGCTATGATTCAAAAACTAATGAGTTAATGCGGCATGAATTCAATTCTAAGCCAAGTGATAATTGCATGGAAGAAAAATGAATGTCTTATTCCAATTTATGTGCTAGGCAGTCAGATATTAAATGGATTAAGTGATTATTATGCGGATTATTTCATTAAATTCATATACATATGCACATGTGTGTGTGTGTTTGATATGCATACAGCCATGTATTTTATTCGACTACTTCTCTAGATGTAAAACTGTGCGTGTATATACATACATATGTACATACATACATAGGCCACTCAGCAGTGCCATTAGCGCTTGATTTGCATTTGATCGAAATGTTTGTGCTCATTTACTTTTCAATTAATTTCAAAGTATGGAATAAACGCACAACCAACAGCCAATCACATGCATATATATACATACATACATACTGACATACGCAAATGCTGAATATTGACTTGTGTATGCGTGCACTTATCTATGCAAGTACATATGAACGATAAACGAAAGTAAAATAGATGCAGATAAGATAAAATGCTGGCTATTTGTTTATGCGTACACAGCGACACATACACATACATACATGCATATGTATGTACATGCATTCCTTTCATTTGAATGATCACTGCGATTTTAACCCATTTTGATAAGATAACAAAATGGCATAGTAAAGCATAGCATGACATGGCATGAGGTCTTGTCAATCAGCTGGTTGCAACTAAATTTCAATAAAATTTTTGTTTACCTGCCCCGCCGGTGCAAATGACAAATATAAATAAATAAATGACAGCGCGATTTCGAATTGTTTACTTTTCTGTTTTCGGTTGCTGCTTAATTTATCATAGTTTAGTTAGTTGTACAAATAAACAGAAAAAGGGTAAATAAATCAATACAGCTGGATGCGTCAGGATGATCGACTGTTAAGCTGCCGTCAGACGTGTCATGCAGAGTGGTTTCAGCAAATCTCTTAGTTTCGATTATTTTGGAAAGTAGGGGCAAGAGCTGCAAAGTAATTGTCTGCATACAGACCTTGCAAGTTTCCAGTTCGAAATGGATTGCCGCACGGTCGAAAATTAAGAGAAGGAAGGAATTAAAAATCATTTTCCCTCCATCGTCTGATGACACCTTAAGAGTAGCACACAAATGTGTACATATAACTGAAGACTTTTCCATATCTCTAGCATAGATGTAAGCCAAACATATTTCGGTAAGGTATTTGCCAGTTATGTTAATTATGTCAACATTAAATATTGTTGATTTATGATAAATTCATTTGCCCGCTTCGTAGCCTGCACCAAAGTTAACGCTTGATTAACATCTTTGTTTTTGGTTACTCAAATAACGCCCTGTGAGAAAAAATAAACCCAGGATTACAAATAGAATAAAGGAAGCACACCGAAGAAAAATAAAATCAAACATTTTACAATAGTTCTTATGCTGGTAAGTTAGCAATTTACACTGTACTTATTATTAAAAAAACATAAAACATGTTGTACTGGATAAATTCTGTCCTGCAGGAAACATTTTTTAAACTCATCCGCCGGAATCGTGTTCAATTCGGCTGTCACAGTTTTTGGATCGCCTCGATGGAGTCGAAACGCCTACCCTTCAGCTTTCTTTTCAGGCGCGGGAACAAGAAGAAGTCCGGGGGGATAGGTCTGGGCTGTAGGGAGGGTGGGGAAGCACCGGAACTTGCACAGAGGTGCAGAGGAAGGCGGTGTGCGCCGGCGCATTGTCGTGATGAAGTGTCCAATTGTTGACGAGGTCGGGCCGAACTCGGGCGACGCGGTTTTTCAGCCGAAAGAGCACTTCTTTGTAAAATGCCGCGTTTACAGTGCTTCCTGGAGGTACAAACTCCTTCTGGACGATGCCTCGAGAGTCGAAAAAGATGATCAGCCTGGTTTTGACCTTGGATTTCGACATGCGCGCCTTCTTGGGTCGTGGCGACTGGCCGGCCTTCCTTGAACGACTTGTGCCACCGTTTTACCTGGGCACTGGGCAGAGATTGGTCTCCGTAAGCCTCCTTGAGTAGCCCAATGGTTTCGGTACTCGTTTTGGTTAGCTTTGCGCAAAATTTGAACGAGTAACGTTGTTCCAACGATCGCTGCCTTTTCGCCACTGCAAAATCCTAACACACTTTTAAAACAGCTTTCATTTTCCCCCACCAGCCGATTCGGTTGATCGCTTGGCAGACGCTCCGCGCGGGAAGGCTCATTACTTTTCAATCAAACCCTGTATTGGCATTCCAGTCCGGAGTGGACCATTGTCTCCTCTACAAAGCGCCTCTATCATCGCTTTGGCCGGCCTTTCCTTCTTACTCCTTCAGGATCTGCATCAAAAACTTTTTTTGGCTGCTCTTTCGCTTCTCATTCTTCGGATGTGTCCGTACCACTGTAATCTTTGCAACTTTATAAACTGCATTACATTTCGTTCAGCGGTTAAAACACTAAGCTCGTGGTTATAGCGCATTCCGTATGTACTGCCTTCTAATCGTATACGGTCGAATATTTTCTGAGCACTTTTCTTTTTTTAAGGATCCATGTTTCACAGCACTAGGTGAGAACCGGTCTTATTATAGTTTTGTACATCTGGAGCTTTTGTTCCTTTGATATTAATGAAGACTTCATTAGTTTGATATTGCCAATATATGCTCTGTTAGCTGCCTGAATATGGTTTTGTATTGATGAGGAAGAATCCTTATTTATGCTGAGTACTACCCTTAAGTATTTAAATTCTTGCACGAGCTCAAAAATATAACTTCCGATTCTAATGTGACTATTATGAAGGAATCGTGTCATGTATTTCGGCTTTTCTTCATTTATCTTGAGGCCCATTGGCCTTGAAACTTGCCCTAGCCGCATGAAAGAGGCAGCTATGTAGTATTGTAGTTCATGTAACTATCTTATCAACAGTTCTCCGTTATATTTTATGAGCTCTGCATTCATATAGTCTTCACCACCTGACTTGTAGTTTTTCAGCTTCTCCATTGCTTTTTTCGTATCATTCAGACCGGGGTCTTCTAGCATATTTTCTACTGTGCATAAAGTTTAGTGCGTGCGTCGATATCTTTGATGTTTTCTTAACCGAGGCAATATCGCTGGATTCGTGGCAATATGATTTATGACTGATAACGGGTCACCAGCCTCAAACCAGGTTTTTCTCACTTCATTTCTTTCGTTCCCTTTCTTTCCACTAAAGGTTCTCTCTCTAGTCAGCGCAGCACCACCGCGCGCAGGCGAAATGAGGAGGTTGGAGGCGATTGGTGAGAGACATCATGTAGTAGAATCAGCCATTAAATTGCACCTCCCTTCCTTTTATGGTGCCCACCAGTAGACACCAGTACATCGCATATTTTCAAGCATTTGCAGCAGCTGTATCTTTGGTCTTTGCACCACGCCAAACTATTAAAATCTCAACTTCTTACGAGCGATTGCAAACTACGTCTTTACTAGTCAATAGTACGGTCAGTTCTTGTATACGGCTGTGAGTGCTGTACAATGACTTCTAAAGATGAATCGTGTCTGAGAGAATTCGAGCGAAAAGTGCTGGGAAGGGTGCTTGGCCCACTACGACCACAAGATGGTATCTACCGGTACAATGAATAATTGCTGTAGCTATTTAATGGCGAGGACATCAGGAAATACATAAAGTCCTAAAGACTGATATGGTTTGGTCATATTACACGCATGAAAGGCATCCACCCCCAGAAATAAATCGTGTCAAGTTCTAATGGACCTGAGGTCTCTGGGTGTTAGAAACGGGGGAACTGTTACCGAGCATCGAGATGCATGGAAACGAATCGTGAACAAAGTTAAAGCTCACTCCGAGGTGTACAGCTGCCCGATGATGCTGATGAGACCCCGGAATGTGCTAAAATTGTAAAAGGCCTTAAAATATGGGGTATCACAGCAGGCTTTGCATAACAGATCTCGCTTGGTTGCAGTGAGCAAAGGCCTAAATAAAAATAATAATAATGCATATAACAAAAACTATATCACGTACACTCTCAAAGTGCTTACAAAATTTTTAAAAATTCGACCAAGTTTCGTTGAAACTTCAACAGTTTTAATCATATTTTTTTATAAAATTTTGCCAGCCTTAAGTATCTGAAGATTTGTGTTGATAATTGTTTTGTTTATTTTATTGTATTATGCATTTTCACATGCAAATTATGCATTTTCTTTCATACAACGAGTGCCCGACATTTTTGTAATGAAGAGAATTCATAAGAATGACAGCAAAAAATAAAGAATAAAAATGCCAAAACTCGAAAATCATTTTTCGGCCCATTTCAAAATTAGATTTTTTATGTGACCAAATTCAATCGTTTATAACGGGTGATCAATTAAGAGGAGTTTTTTTCATTTGCGTTTTTTTTACAGATCGCGCGCGAGTCGTGGCAAACTGTCATCGTGGATTTGTTGAACAGCGTTTGGCATTTCATCATGGAAAGACTCACACCGCAACAACGTCTACAAATTGTTCAACTGTATTATGAAAATCAACGTTCTGTGACAAATGTTTTTCGTGCGCTTAGACCGCATTATGGTCAACATAATCGGCCTGCCTTAAACACTATTCGACATACCATCAACAAATTTGAATCCGAATATTCATTGGTGGATAATTCTCGACCGAATAGACCACGTCCAGCAAGAAGCATTGAGAATATAGCGGCAGTAGCAGAGAGTGTACGTGAAAACCGCGATGAATCGATTCGGCACCGTTCTCAGCAACTTGGACTGTCGTATGGAACAACTTGGTCAATTTTACGGAAGGATCTTCATTTAAAAGCATACAAAATACAGCTCGTACAAGAACTAAAGCCAAATGACCTTCCTGCACGTCACCGTTTTGCTGATTGGGCTCTTGAAAAGATTGAAGAAGATCCGCTGTTTTCGAGCAAAATTTTGTTCAGCGATGAGGCGCATTTCTGGCTCAATGGTTACGTCAATAAGCAAAATTGCCGTATTTGGGATGAAGAGCAACCAGAACAGGTTCAAGAGCTACCTTTACACCCAGAGAAAACAACGGTCTGGTGTGGTTTATGGGCTGGTGGAATCATCGGTCCATATTTTTTCAAAAATGATGATGGCCGCAACGTAACTGTGAATGGTGCTCGCTACCGTACCATGATATCGGATTTTTTGCTACCTGAAATTGAATCTAATGATCTCTACGACATTTGGTTTCAACAAGACGGAGCCACTTGCCATACAGCTCGTGAAACAATGACTTTATTGAGAAGTGATTTCGGAGGGCAGCTGATTTCACGTTTAAGACCTGTGAGTTGGCCACCAAGATCTTGTGATATCACACCTTTGGACTTTTTTCTTTGGGGATTCGTGAAGTCCAAGGTCTATGCTGATAAACCAGCTACGATTGAAGCTCTGGAAGCCAACATTACGCGTGTTATTCACGACATACCAGTCGAAATGCTCGAACGAGTGATTCAAAATTGGACCTTCAGAATGGACCACCTTAAGCGTAGTTGCGGCCAATATTTGAATGAAGTCATATTCAATAAGTAAATGTCAAAGAATGTACTTTCAAATGATAAATAAAGGTTTTGAACGTAATTTACATTTTTGTTTTTTTTTAACTATTGAAATAAGCACCTCATGATTGATCACCCGATAAAACTATGTACCCAAAAGTTTTCTAAAGACTCTGATTGAAAAGGTAAAATTTTGAAGACAATTTCGTGAAATTTGTTACCGAAATTTGTATGAATTTTTACAATTTACAATTTTGATTCACAAAGTTTTTAATAGACGATGAGCTACATCTTTTTATAAAAAAATAACGAAAGAGGCCTAGCATGAAAAATATTCATATATTTACGATGGTGAATAATATCGTTAATATCGGGTTTTCCATTAACAGGGGTTAAGAAAGAATGGATTGCGCTATCGAGAGATGATTAACAATTTTTTATGGGCGGAATTGGATGGTATTGATCTGGACAACGTTTATTGTCAACAAGACGGCGCTACGTGCCACACAAGCAACGGAGCCATTGATCTTTTACGGGAAAAGTTTCCGGACCGTGTTATCTCTCGAAGAGGTGGTCCCAATTGGCCACCGAGATCTTGTGACTTAACACCTTGTGACTTTTTTCTTTGGAGCCACGTGAAAGAGAAGGTCTTCGCCAACAGCCCAGGGTCAATTCAAGACCTCAAAGATGGAATTCGTGAGGCTATCGAGTGCATAGGTCAGTCACTTTGCAATTCGGTTATGGAAAATTCCATGAAAAGGATATTGTCCTGTAAGCGTGGTCGTGGTGGTCATTTACTTGGTATCATTTTCCACTATTAACGGCATACTTTCCTCTTTATAATGAAATAAAATTCGGATCATTTGTATGTTACCTGTAATTGAGGATCAAAATATCATTCCTGAACATCAGTTTGGGTTTAGAGTTGGGCATGGCACACCAGAACAATGACACAGAATTGTGAATGTTATTACAGATGCGATTGAAAGAAAAGAATACTGTTCTGCAACCTTTCTTGACGTACAACAAGCATTCGACAGAGTTTGGCATATGGGACTACTCTTTAAAATTAAAAAACTTTTACCAGTACATTTTTACTTAGTGCTTAAATCTCATCTAAGCGACAGGCACTTTTATGTAAAGCACCAAGATGCGTCATCTGAAATATATAGTATTAACGCAGGTGTGCCTCAGGGTAGCGTTTTAGGCCCAGACTTGTGTACGATATTTACTTACGACATGCCGACAACAGAAAATGTAGAAGTGGCGACTTTTGCTGATGATACAGCCTTCATCGCATCTAGTGAGCCCCCTGCAGAGGCCTCCCCCTGCTACAAAATCACTTACACACTTTGGAAACTTGGCTCAATAAATGGAAAATTAATATTAATCATGAAAGTCTATTCATGTTACATTTACACTAAGAAGAGAACAATGTCCTCCAGTGTATTTACATGGTCATCAAATTCCTACTACCGACACAGTCAAGTACTTGGGAAGGCATCTTGATCGACGCCTCACATGGAAAAATCATATTAAAGCTAAGCATCAACAGCTTAAAAATAAAACCAAAAGAATGTACTGGCTACTTGGTGGCGAATCTCAACTTAGTCTGGAAAACAAGGTTAGATTGTATAAAGCTATATTGAAGCCTATATGGACCTACGGTATACAGCTTTGGGGAACTGCTGGTAAGTCCAATGTGGAGATTTTGCAACGCTACCAGTCAAAGACCATACGAACACTTGTTAATGCACCTTGGTTTATCACAAACGAAGCCATACACATGGATCTAGGTATTCCATTTGTTAAGAGAGAAATCTCAGTATATTCTAACAGATACATTGAACGATTGTCAAATCATGTAAATACAAATGTTATTTGCTTGTTGGACACAACCAATGAAATTAGACGATTAAAGCGCAATCATGTCTTAGACTTGCCATTCCTTTAAATTTGTCAATGCTCCAATAAATTTTAAAATTCTAATATAAGTTATACATGAAATAAGTTATACAATTTTCGAGTAAAAATAAATCTAATAACATAAAATATGCATAAGAATTGTAAAAAGAAAAAATTCTGTAGTTTTCTATGTAGTTCTGCACCAGTGTAAATACTATGCTGTCATTAGGTAATAAGATCTCTGAATATCTGTATTCTAAGATACATTGCAAATAAAGTATTTCCATTTAAAAAAAAAATGTGTATTATAAAATAGCATTTTTCGTTGAATATCAAAATAACACCTCTGTTTGGAAAACCGTATAGGGTTAACATATTTATGTGAATGTATGTGTGCGTAATGCTTTGGCACAATAATTACCTCCAAGTTTGTTTTCGTTCAAACAGATTTTGTAACCTCGAAGAATTGAAATCTCGTAGCTGTACGAAAATAGGGCAATATGTTATTGAGACTCTTGATACAAATTTATCTCATAAGCACCGAACTAAAGACTACTCCAATAGCAGAATGCTTAAGTGCACAAGTATGTAATTACAAAAACTTATCATAAAAAGCTTTAATGTTCTGCGAAAGTGCTCTAAAGGCACAGACAATTAAATACTCTAAATCTCTGATACACAAACTAGTCGTGACTCAAGGTCTGTCCCATTAAAAAATAGTTGTAGGAGAGAAGTAGTGCTGGGAAGTAGCCGATAGCTGATATGTGTGGATGTGTGTATGTAGGTGATATCAGCCAGCCATAAGCTTCAGAATTATAAAAGCAAGGCAAATGAAAAACAACAAGCAAACAAATACAACAAACATACATAATTGCAAACGGTGGCTTAATTGGAAACTTTAATTAATTTATTTACCTAACGGTTTCGTTTCTTCTGCCCTCTCATTTGCACCAGGCAAATAAACAAACGATTAGTGAGATTGCACGAAAACAACTGTTGCTGCTAAAATGACAAAAAAAGTAAAAACGAAATGCTCAGAGCACAGAAAATCGTGCTCACAATTGACACTATTTTAATTATGGACTTCAAACCATAAACAAACAAAAGTGTAATTAAATATCCAAACGAATGGGCTGAGACGTTCGCAATGCAAACTGATAAGAAATTCATATCAGCAAACAAATAGCAGACAAACAGACTGTTGGAATGGCGGAATGACGGAATGGCGGCATGTCGGAATGGCGACTGGCATTTAGCCAAATTGAAAATGAATCGTAAAAATATTAGAAAGCAAGCTGATACATGTGAGTGTATGTATGTATGTATGTACACACTGACAGTAGAGCTGAAATAAAATAATAAGCAACAAAATATGTACGTGCATTTTATACAAACATACATACACATACACACCCCATAAGCTACATACATATGTACATACTTATGCAGGCACTTTGAGTGCTTTGAAGGCAGTATTGAAGGCAACAAACAGCAATAGAAAAAGTGTAAATTTTGTATGCCACTCGAGTCGATCATACACACACACTTGCCTGCAATGACGAGTTAAACAATAGACATCAAGGTTAGAAGATTTTCGACAGCAGTGAAACTGAAATCTTCAAATTGAGCTGACAAGCAAAGCAGCACACACCAACACCTACATACATATACACATATGATAGGTATGTATGCGTGTATGCATGCATGTAAAGGGTGATCGATACTTTTTTATTGGCTGCACCAATAGAAATCACTTTTTCCAATTTTGAATATGCGACGGGCGGCAAATTTTGGTGATGGGAATCCTCCGCCATTCAATTTCCAAACTCATTGTGGTGTTCACTGGGTGATCGGTACTCATGCGGAGGAGCTTGTAATTCCATACAACCCCTATTGCAGAAGCTGTGAAGATCTTGCAGAGAAAGAGACTGTGGAACACTTTCTCAGCAAATGTCCGGCTCTGGCGGCGAGGCGCTTGAGATTCCTTAGCGTGCCCCTTGGAGACGATTTAAAGAAATTCTCCAGCCTAGATCCCTTTTCTCTCCTCCACTACATCAACAGCACTGGATGGCTTCAGACGGATTTTCTAAATCTTTCCACACGTAGTGGTCCACAAAACGGCGCGTAAGTGCTACTTGAAGTGTACCTGGGGTACTCTTGCCATCTTACCTACCTACCTTGGTAAAAACACTTTGAAGTAATCTTAGTAATTCTCCGAAATTAATTCGTTGAGCAGTGCGGCTACAGCTTCCTGTCCTCCTCTACGCCACCTTGCGACCCGAACTCCAAGTTGAGTAATGAGGTATTGCGACTACGCGTATTGGGACTGTAGCAGATTGAACGAAAAATGCGCCACCGCATGGCTTGGTGTAAGATCCAATCGTTTTTTGGCGAGTTCAAGCTTTTTTCGCAAAAGAAGTAAAAATCGAAAATGTCAGAAACATCATCAAAGGAGCCAGCCCACCAGTGGTATGTGTGGTATGCTCTTACTAACACTACATTCTTCTCCTCCCGGCTGATTCCGCCCTGGAACTGCTAAAATCATTTCAACCCATCAGGTTTCTCTCCTAATTGCGTATGGGGGTTTTTCAATAACCTCCATTACTTCGTGATCAATGGAGCATTGGAAAGTTGCATTGTCTTTGCTTGATATCGACTTGTCGTCTCTTTGGATTCGTCTTGAAGCTTACGTCAAGCGTTCGTGCTTGCCGTCTATTCGTAAATATAGTCATCCCCACAGGAGATCTGCTTAACAACTGCTTCTTTGGATTACGCGTCTGTTCGATGTTCTAGCTCGAGATATCCACAGAAAATAAGTACCCTCAGCTGCTCTGAAACGCTAATATAGAACTATCCACTCACTTTCTGTTCGACAGCAAAATTTTCATGAAAAATAATATCACAAAAAAAAAAGCGATCAAGATCAAAGATCCGCTTTCGTTGACCGCTTTGCACCTTTTTCACGTCACGGCCGTCGGAGGCATACCCAAATATTGAGGTCTCGTTTCTAGTGGCTACCATACATCCGCAATCTCTGTTCTCGCTCTGAATGCGGTACAACAAATCCTCCCAGATCGAGTTTCGTATGTCAATCTCTCATTTTTCAACAACATTCATCAATTTTCCTCATTGGAGTATTCTAAATGTTTTTAAATACAATAATAAAAAATGTATCCTCTTATTCCGTATATAAATAACTTCTTTTGTGACGCTACAACTTTTCTCAGTGTTTATAGCATAAGGTTTCACTCATGTGGCGACCTCGGCTCACGCTTTCTGTCGTTGGATTTATCTGACAAATGGCTTGAGCGACATTCATTTTCTAGGAGATCTTCAAAAGTCACTAGGTTTAAATGATAGGTCGGATGTTTAAACACAGGCAGACATGAAAAAGAAGTCATCACTTTGAAAACTAAGACGTAATATTTATCAATGCGGCTTGCGATTAATTTCACACTGTGACGTTCAAGATTTCAAGCGGAAAAGAACTCTCACTGTTATTGACTATTAATTAATAAAGTAGCTTATATTTGAAACACCCTGTATATATTACGTTCTGCGAATAAGGGCACACTTGATATTTAAAACTCATTCTCTTTCATTTGCCGTACTTTTTAGAAGGTCACAATTGGTCTACAGCTGATCAGCAATAAAGTCTCCCACCCGCTAGAGCCGAGATGCCACGCACAATCGACGATCGATAAATTTCAAGATTAAAGGTAAGTAAATAAATATGTATGTATGCGTGTATATGTACGGTATATATATACATACAAATATTTATCTGTGTGAAACTAATTGCTACTCCCATTCCGCGCAGCATTTGATTTGGTATCGCAGGCTGTCCCAAGTGGTTGATCGAGATCTACAGCTATCAGTCCGATCACGTCGTGTTTGTTTACAAACAACAGCTACAATAAACGAGTATACACCTATCAAGACACATATGTATGTATGTACTATATGTGTGCACGCACAGAATGGGTCCTACAAGAAATAGATAAACAGAAATAAGATGAAAAATAAAATTATCATCGTCATCATCATTTACCACACAGCGGGATGCCATTGCGCATCACGACACAACTTGCAGATCCTGTCAAACAAAGACTGTCACTGAAGGATGATGGAGATACGTTAACTCGTTGTCATTGCTGAGCTATCACAGCCGATGGTGTTAGGTAGTCCAAGTGCTGTATTGTGTTGGGCAACATGCAGCTCAATCAAATCCGAATTGTGTCTGTCACTTTAGGCATTTTTTTCCTCCACTTTCCACACACTGCGCAATTGTCTGATCTACACAAGATTTACTTTTCACGATTTTGTATTGTTATGCCTCGCTTGTATGGTCCAAGTGATCCTTTTGTGCGATCCTGTCAAACGAGTTTACTTGTGGCACAATAGCGGAGAATGTGACCGTAATGATTAAATTAATTATGCTCGACAGGTATGGTAACGCCTTTTTGTTGTGCGTTCCGGTACGAAGCGGTTGAGCGAGGCACCCTTGAATCCTTGTGAGCCACGCTATTGTTGTACCAGAAACTGCGCTGTGTTAAGGATAAATTTGACACTTTTGTGCTACTGCGTATAAAAAAAATAAAGAAAGTTTGGTTGACAAAACAATTTAACTCTGGGAAGGGTCCTACAAAGGTATGCGCTCATTGTTCGGTGAAACCGGTTGAAGTAATTTATGGTTTGAAATTAGCAAATATTCTCGAGCTATCTAACGAGAGTCTAATCCCAAATACAAGCAAACATGCATGCACACAAACACACATATCCGTCCATGTACGCCTCAGGCAGCGAATATGAGACAATGTCACAAATGTTCTCAAGTCTTTGGCGATATGAAGGAAGTGTAGGTATGAATGTGTGTGGAGAGATTGTATGTATGTATGCACTTAAATGCTCCGCAAAAGTCATTGCCTTTTGTTTATTTCCTCGTTAACATACTTATGTTTGTGCTGCGCAAATCTTTCGACATTTCGTAAATATTTTGATATTCTAATTTTACCTACCTGTTGCAAAATTTCGTCCGACGCAAATTAGCCACTATTAAAGAAACTATGAAAATACTTTGCTTTACGTAAACGTTTATTTTTTCTAAAAATAAATGCAAGCATTTTTTCGAAATAACTTTTTCTGCCTTACATTTCACAGCATATGTGAATGTGTGTGTGGGTGTATACTGACCCAAATACGACGATTGATAACTTAGAGGTTTGCTGCGTGAAAATAAAAAAATTGGGCCAACAATTTGCGCAGTTTATTAGAAGTTCACGCATTTACTTGGATTTCATGAGTGATCAAAGCATTTATATTTATTGTACAAGGAAATTCACAATTAAATGCAAATAGATGGGCACCAGGCATTTGGCAATTACCATGGCAGCACTACAGCCGATTTCCATGATGTCAAGTCATTTATTTTTATATAATAATTTTAAAAAATATAATTAAGCAATAAGTAAAAAAAATGAAATTAAAAAAATATTAATTACAATAAAAGAAATATAATTAAAAAAAATTTAAATTCAAAAAGAGAAATAAAAACATTAAAAAAAAATAATAGAAAAATATTTAAAAAAAATTATAATTTGAGAAATAACTTTTTAAAAAAGTAAAGAAAAAAAATAAAATGAAAAAATTAATTAAATCAATTAACAGAAAATTAAAATTAAAAAAAAAATTAAAACTTAAAATTAAAAATATAATATTATAAATGAAGTAAATTCATAAAATAATTTGAAAAAAAAGTTAAAAATAAAATTTTTTAACTATAATTCATAAGTTAATACAATTAACTATAATTAATAAATTCATAAAAAAACTATATTTAAAAGAAAACCTAATTAAAGAAAAAAATTCCAAAAGAATAAAAAATAAAAAAAAAATTTTAAGGACGAATTAAATAACAACAAGAAATAAAAAACAAATCAATTTTTTTTAATTAAAAAAATTAAACTAAAACCTAAATTGAAATTGAAAAAAAAAACAAATAAAAAAAAATTGAAAAAAAATTTAGTTAGAAGCAAACTAAAACTAAAAAATATTAATAAAAATTAGAAAAAAATATAATTAAACAAAAATTAAAAAAAAGAAGTTAAAAAAATATTAATTAAAGAAAATAAAACTAGAAAAAAAATTAAATTAAAAAAATTTAATGAAAAACTGAAATAAAAAAATATAATAAAAAAAATTAAGGAAAAAAACAGCATTGCTGATCGGAGGTGGCGAGTGGAAACTACTGGCGTTACGACCAGACAAATCTGGCCATCCTACAATCTGAAACAGACAAAAACCCTTATAAGTCTTTCGAAACACGAACTAAGGCATATAATATCTCTTATCACCGGCCACTGCCTTTTGGGCCCTCACGCACGTCGACTCGGGGTTCCTCAAAACGACCTGTGCAGATACTGCGAGGACGAAGATGAGGAAGTATCTAGCAGCAGTTGCTGTGCAGTTGTCCCGGTCTAGCCAGAAGTCGACTCGCTCTTTTAGGTTCTCCAACAATTGACAATCTTTCAGTACTCTCGAACCTGAAAATCGAATCTCTCATCAAATTCTCGAAACGAATTAATATCTTTGACCAAAATCTATAATAAAAATCTCGGTTAGGTGGGGAAATCATATAATATAATGAGCTCTAGGGCAACACAACGGACCCAACTTGTGGTCTATGTGGCACTCCGATGCGGGGTCACCCTTAAACCAACCAAACAACCAAAATAAAATAAAAAAATTAAGAAAAAACATAAAATAAGAAAATATATAATTAACAGAAAATTAAAATTAAAACAAAAATTTCCAAAAATAAATAAAAAAATAAATATAGTTAAAAAAAATTAAAAATTAAATAATTACATAAAATAATTAAATTAAAGAATATTAAAGCACAAAATCCCAAAAAAAATAAAAAAATTACAAAAAAAAACAAATAAAATAGCAAGAAGTAAAATTTAAAAAACAATTTTTTTTAGATAAAAAAAATTTAACTAAAACAAAAACTAAAATTGAAATAAAAAATTTTATCAAAAATATTAAAAAAAAATATAGTTCTAAGAAAACTAAAATTAAAAAATATTAAAAAAAGAAATTAAATATAAAAAAAAAAATGTTATAAAAAATTCCAAATAAAATAAATATTAAAATAATTTTTAATTTTATTTATTTATTTAGTCTTATTTGACAATTGTTCACTTAGTGACTGTTGACAATTCTGTGCTTAAACTCTGAGAATTAATGTAATACTAAAACTATTATTTCATAATGTAGAAATGTATCGGATTCAAAATTAACGGCATAATTGGTTTAAGAACAGGTGGCGCAAAATTAGTCATCGAATTTTGTCTTTTCACGCATTTGCTACCAAGGGGACTTAAGCAGTCCGTCAGCACAGACCAGCTAGAAATTTATATGTTTTTGTTTAGTAAAGTGGGTTTTGTTTGTCGCTGGGTAGCCTAGAAACTCAACCTCAAAAAGAACAAATTATGTCTAGGGTAGATAATTTTTGGTATAGACTAGAAGTCTTTATTTTGGCAACTGTCGCACCTTAAAAAAAGTTGCCGTTCTTTACTTCTTCTTTTTTTTTTGTGAACACACGTCATCTTAGGCGCTCTCCACTTTAGGTGCTCGCGCTCGTAGATGGCTGAGTAATCTTGCATTCTGCATCTAACGACCCGCTCTCACAGACGGCGACTAATGGAGTTACAATTGAATTGATTAAATTTAATAAATATTTTAATATTTCATGCACAACTTTTTCAATCGTTTAGATCTTTTCCTTTCTGGTGTTTAATGGAATCCACAAAACCTTTATACCCATCGAAAGACTTGCAGAAAAAATTAGAAAAATATATGTATTTATTTACCTCTCTTGACCCAACACAATAAGTTCCAAGGAATTGTAGATAAGAAGAAAGTAGTGGGGCACTGAATCGTGGATGGTTTCATGCGAAGTTTTAACAAGGCATAAATTTAATCGAAGAACTGCCCTTATCTTTGGTAGAGCAAACACAATTAGAACCTCAGCTATTACAAATGCAAAAAAGAATTTGAATATCGATAGCTTTTAAAAATGTATACCACCTACTGGCCAGCCAGCTGCGCAGCTCCCAGCAGCTTTTTATAGCGCTTTGATACTACATTAAAGTTTCATAGATTCAATTTTTATTTTTTTACCAACTCTGGGCCAAATAACTACCTTATACAGATCGCTACTTGAATTCAGTTCAATAAGCCCATTTATGAAAATAATAAACCTTGAAATTAATAAACAGATTTGCCATACCTGACCGGAATACTTAACTTTAACGTCATTTTAATCATTTTCTTTTTTGTTTTGTTTTTGAATTAATAATTTCCTGCAATATTTTTAATTGCATTTTTGCATTGTCATTATAATTCACTTACTACACTGGTATGGGTAAAGATTTTATTATCAATTTAAACTTTGCATATTTCTTTCATTCATTCACATTTTCGAGCTGTGGTAATAAAAAATTCTATTTCTATTTCTTGTTTTTGGCTTCGAAGTGATTGTAATTGAATATTCTGGTGGTGGTTGTTGCTGTTAAAAGGAAATGTGGACATTTTTCTCTGTTTTTATAAATATTTAAATGCGAGTTCGTACATATGAATGTGTGTGTGATACTTTCTGCTCTTGTTCTTCTCTACTGTCGATAGCTTCGTAATTGCCTTGCAAAATATGTGTGTGTACGTATGTATGTATATGCGCCCTGGGATTAGGAAATATGAGTATGAGCACTTGAAGTTATGTCAATTTAATGTTGTTTTCAGTACTGTGTTAAAAAACACGAGTATTAATGTAATTTGTTTTTGGGACTTTAATTTCTGCAAGTAAAAAATTTGAAACAATTTTACTATGAGGTTCTTGGGGTACAACAGCCATCTGCAAATTAGCTGAGGGCCTCTTGAAAAAGCTCGCAAAGTGGCAAGCTATTTTTTTAACTAAGCAAAAAAGCGTCATAAGTCTGGCTAGTACCGATTACTGGATGCAATCTAGGAGCAGCGTAGACATTACCAACAGGCCCAAAACGCAACTCTATCTCGACGCCGTTGCTTAAGCTGACATTTTACTAATGTAATTTGATTGGGATTGAGAATAGAAAAGTTACACAGCCGAGTTTTAGGTGCATTAACCTATTAAGGGTTTTGGGACATTAAAGTCGCATCTCTTAAATAACACTATTTTACACCCAAAAAAGGGCAAGAACGAGAGCTGCCAATTCCTAAATCACGTAATTTTTTCTTGTCATGCGATTTTCAAGATATCGACAAATAACGGCAGATCAAAAAAATTCTATAAAGGTAGATCCAAGTTTCTGCGACCAAAATTGCTTAAAGGTTAACGCGGCAATCAGAAAGAAGAAGATACCAGAGAAATTTTAAAACTGGCTAATTATTTTTTTAACTTAATAAATGTCTTTAAAAATTTTATTTTATTTTGATTTTGCATATCATTTATGTTGATCGGTTAACGAATTCTTCAAATTAGACAGATTTAGAATAGACATTTTTAGAATCTCTCGTTTTTTTCTTAATCCAAAAGCGCTATTTGACGACATCTCGAAAAATACATGTCTGGTTAAGGAAATTCGAGCTCAGTGACCAATTTTACATAAGAATTGTAAGGCCGGGTTCTGGAGTAAAAAAAACTATGCCTATTACTTTTTATTTTGTATTATTTAGCTTCTCTTATATTTTTGTAAAAGCATGAAAAAATGGGTTTTACTATTTAATGGGAAGTCTCATGAGAATGAAGCAGTGGCAAAAAAAAACAATTAATTTGATATGCGTAATGATTTTTTTCTTTGGAGGTTTGCACTCAAATGAAGAAACTCAAAATTGTTGATCAAATGTGATGAAATATTTGCATATTCATTTGAAACTCTGGAGATAATTTTGAAAATTTATTATCGATATACCTACTACGATATATCTACGTAAAATATAAAAGGTTTACTCCAAACAATTAAGTATTTTTTATTTTTTTACAGAATTTTCCAACGAAATTTATGTTGTCAGGGTTATGGTAAGGCATGACATGGTTTCTTCGCATACTCTACATTTCCATTAAAATCACATCAATTTTAAAAACCAAAAAAACGTCTCTTGCCAGACAGACCTTATAAGCGGGAGCCTCGTACAGCCTCACAAAGGCATTGCAAACGTGAGTGACCGCCTATGGGAGCTTTTACTGTACAAAACTTAGTCAATACCTCTCTAGAAAAGTGAAAACTCCGTGTAAAAAACACTTAAAGAACATTTCTTATATCAAATTTTCTTACGATATCCCGAAAATCTCCAGAAATATACTCCTTTTTCTATTACATTTTATTTAAATTTTCATAAAAAATAGCAATGAAAGAAACTCCAATTTAACAAGGAATAAATGCACTCAATATTACTATAGCAAGAAATTTGTACAGAGATTTTTGCTGAAAAGTATGGACCCGGCTTATGCGTAGATATTTGATTTATTTTGATGAATTTATTTGGTCCCAGTGTAGCCCCACTGGCGCCTACTAACAGTGTTGGGCGAGTGCATTGAAATTTTTCAAAGCACTGCGAATGTGCCGAATTCGATGCTGTTCCAGTCATTTACATTTCCATTCGCAAAAACAAAATCGTCTCGTCGTTTCAAAAGATTTTAGAATTTCTCTCAGTGCATCCATGTGTAGGTTATTGCTGCCATGGTTGCGGTTCTGCTGTGCTGCGCTGCGCGTCTTATAAGGCGCGTAAGTGTGTCAAATCAACATATTAAATGAGCCACGATATAAATATAAACAACAATAGACTGCTTTTGTTTATTATTATTTTATTTTCATTTTGCGTGGCTTCTGTAATTGTTGTGTTAATTTTTATGCTGTTTACTGCGTTTTTTATTTTTCTCATTTTTGCATTTGTGCTCATATGCCTGTCAATGGATTTGCACAAATCAACAAAACACATGCCACCATTCACATATCTACGTATGTATGTATGTATATGCACACCACAAAGAAAGTGCCCTGTAGGGAAGTGCAAAACTTGTCAACTGGGCTTCTATCGAACATAAAACAATAACTGGTATTAGATGCTGTTTGAAACTCGAAATGTTTTTGTGTTTTTCAATGATTCGAAACTAGCATCTTCGCTCTTTAACAGCAGTATTCGCAAAAGGGCGTACAGTATTTCCACCAAAAAAATCACGAATTTTGCGATATATTTTTCTTAAAGCTCGACCATTTTCATAATAACTATCTACTGTTGCTCTAGCGAGTAATATTAAATACCTATCTGACATCTAGGCACCACTTTTGAAAGAACCTTTATATCTCCGCACTTTTCTTCCCTTTTTCTTGAAATTCTGACCCAGTATTTAGCAAGTTTTAGGCTTTAGAGGAAAGTCAAAAATCAAAGGGTTATGTTTTAAAAATACATCCACAAAATTCGCCTGAAACTTCCTTTGTTTCAAGTCTCTGAATAGATTACCTCAGTTTAAGTCATATACCTCCGTAAGTTTTGCTCTAATCAAATATTGTAAATTTATTAACTTGCTTATTATTTTATACAATATAAAACAATTTTCCTATAAAATTCTGTAGATTATTTTACTTGTTCTAAATTAAGAACATGAAAGAAACTTGTATTTTTATCTGCTGACGAGTTTTCACTATTTTTTTTATTATATTAATTTTTTTCTTTTGTGACAAAATATTGTATTTATTTAGGAAAACAGTTATAAAATCGCCAAAATTGAGAAACACATTTTTCAGGCATAAATTGAAGGTACCTACTATTCCTGTCTATCTACATTTTAGCTGAAGGTAAAGATTTCGCCATATATTTCTGCTTCGGCCTCGGATTCAGATTCCACTACTTGCAGTATGAGTAATGGTGTATTTAGTGTGTAACCCTATTAGACTTGAATTATAGATTTCATTCAATAGTTCAAATCTTTCCTGCAGGGTTCGTACCATACAAATCTACATATACACACACATATATTTATACATAAATATGCATAGCTAAGTACGAGCACACAATTTAAATGATATTGAAATTCAAAACAACAGCGAAAACAAATTCGGATCAAGTTTTTAAAATTCAATTCAATTCACTACACTTCGTGATGAGTTCAGTTGAGTTGAGTTGAGTTGAGTTGAGCTGCGAAGCGTTGAATGGGGCGGACCTCTAATCAGCTCGCTTTTATGGGCAAAACGAAGAAAACAAGTAATGGAATGATAAAAAAATTGACGTGCATGTGCACAAATTTGGCATTAAAAGCATTTAATAAAATTATTATTTTTTTAGTTTTATGGTTGCTGTAGTTTTTTGCTTCATTTTGTAGCTTTTTTGTTTTGGTTTTTGCTTTTGTTACTTTTGACTCTTCAGGCTTTTAAGGAATTTTTATCACACATTTGTTTGGAGTGTTTATATTCATTTAATTTCTTAGCTCTTAAAAGGGAATCTTCATTCCAATAAATTTAGAGGATCTTCACATTTAAAGAATTTTAACGATAAGTCTTAGCCACATTTCTCTTTTATTGTCCTGCATCCATGCACAGTGAAGGTTTTTCTAAACGTCTATAGTGGCGACTTGGCTTTAAGCCGAAATGTGTGGAAACCAAGACGGCTCTATTCATTCCTTCCTTCCTACTCCACCCTTCTTCGACAGCTGCTTTTATTTATTTTTGAGGAAACAAATTTAGTAGACTGCCCACAAACGACTTTTGTGCAGAAATACTCGTACATCGAAAAATTTAGAAACCATAGAATACTTCTTACATTGCATAGCTTAAAGCCCCATCGGGACTCGAACTTACTTAATTGTTTGGGGTAAACTTTTGTTTACATCTTACACACTTTGACCACCGCTGTTCTGATTTGCTGATCCGTTCCGAATAATATGTTTCGTCCATGTCTGAAAAATTCGTTTCTGCAATCACCTCTTCATTTGAATAAAATCTTCGCCCAGTTATTTCTTCCTAAGGGAGCCACGTCTGCAAAGTAGGGGATGGTCTGAACTGAACTGTTGAGGCGTGAGCTGGTGCCTTGTCGTGACGAAAAAGGAAAATCACTCGACTTCCTCGATTCAAACGAATGCCAAACACAAATAAATTGATCGATCTGGCTGAAATTTGGTGTGGTTCTTCCAAGAGATGCTTTTAACTAAAACCAACCTCGAGGCATGTCAGTTGTGCCATCTCTCTGACTTTTCAGGCAGTATTTGTACAAATACAATCACACAGACTCCCCATTTTGCCTATACTGCCAAGAAAAACATGAAATGCCTGAGTGCCCTGTTGGAGTGCTATAGATTTGATGGGGAACGAAGCATGTGGCGCTCAAATACCGGCGAGCGCATTACAGCTGCTAGCCTAGAACAATATATGCTAGAATCTGAAGAAACGTGGAACTATGGTTGTAACGTAGCCTCAACAATTATGCGAAGGCTGAGACATGATGATAATGAAAGCAGGTAAATGAGTGAATAAACACATCCTGCCCCCTCGAAGGAATATATTAACTGACAATACCGAGGGGAAAAGCAGAACAGCAAGGCGATGGTTTAGTCCGCAGATACTAGGAAACTCAGTTAAAAATAGCCGGGGAATATCGTATGTGAATCGGGCATACGTATGAGTCGGCTCATGCGTATCTTTAGAAGATTCCACATCCAAGGTTCGCATACAGAAAAAAAAAATCTCTCTTATTTTACATGAATTTTCCAAAAGACCCTCGTACACAAATTTAATTTTTTACCATAAATCTCAGGGCTTTGGTTGCGCGTTTCGAAGCAAGAAAGCACAGCATGCTCAGCCGCTTTGCTATAACTTCAAGTAAACAGTATTCTTCAAAACACTACGGCAGTGTGGAAGTGTGTAATATATGAAGAAATCACAGACAGATGCATCTGAACGCCAGCTAAGGAACTCGCCATCATACAGTTCGATATTGGAAGTATGTCACTTCTGCAGCCAATTGCATAGATGAGCTCATATCTGAGATGAAAACAAAGCACAAAATAGAATTATTAAAGTCCTCTGCATTGTACTTCGTTCGTTTGATTGTAACTTGGAAACAGATAGTTGCACAGGTTACATCAGATAACGAACTCTTATGATACTTGCATTCTTGTCAATCATATTCGTCCCCACTCTCAATTAACTGCTGCGCATTTTAGTCCAGTAAAAAGACACCAAAAAAATAGCCAAGTAAGTAATTTTAGAAGTATGCGAGTTAATGGTTTTATTAGATAAAACCCATCACTGTGAACTTAAGTTTGAGTTTTCGGGGTCGGGGTTTATGTCGCGCGGCCGTCATCCTAAAAATAAGGGTTCTACAAAAAAAAGTGTCATACAAAACCGACCCCGAAAACTCAAACTTAAGTTCACAGTGATGGGTTTTACATAATAAAACCACAAAGTCGGATACTTCTAAAATTACTTACTAAAATCTTCTTTTTACTGGACTATTTCAAGCCTTCATTTACCTATTCGAATGCATTTGGAATTAATGAAACTCTAAAGAGTTTTCTATTTTTTTCCGCCGCACTTCGATTCGTTGATACAATTCGTTATGCGTCTCACCTCTTTTATTCTTATTTTTTCACTGTTTCGGTTCTATTTATGAGTACTTACGCATGACCAATTGTCAATTGAATCATTATGGATCACGTAGAAATAGAGGCAGATCAATGTTAAGACACATCAGCACGTCACATTCAAATTACCGTCACACTCATCCATCATAGTTGATTAAATTTGCTGCAGTAAACGAGATTGTAAGGAAAAAGCAAAGCGAGAATGTAAAGGGATGAAACTACCCGCTTATATTCCACACTTGTCTCACGGATTTATGTGAATGGAAGAAAAGAGTTTTCAAAAATATTTTGCGTTTCATTAGGCTTTGATATATCGCACATGTACGTGTGTATGCATGGATGCATGCACTACCTTCCCAATTTGGAACATGAATGAGTAAAAAGTAAGCAATAGAAAGGGGCTGACTGAGAATAGCAAGAGACCGAAATTAAAACCTGATCAGTCACTTCACAAGTTTCAAGCAACCTAACAAAATTTTACACAAACTACATATGTGGAAACAATTTTTAATTATATTTTTTTATAATAGGGATTATATATACTATATATATATAATTTGCGCGTACACCCTTTTTGGGTGTTGGCCGAGCTCCTCCTCCTATTTGTGGTGTGCGTCTTGATGTTGTTCCACAAATGGGATTAGTTTTTATAAATTTATTTTCGACCGGGTCTGCATTGAGCACTTCCTTACAACCTTTCTAGACAGTTATCTTAGCTTTAGTCGTGTTAGTGATCGAACTGTTAGGAGTGACGTGCAGAATCACTTCGACGCAGTGTGCGCGAGTACACGTTGAGTTCGGTTTTACACTTTAGAAACTCAAAAACTGTTGAGTTATTTAAAAATCTATAAAAGAAAAAATAAAATTGCGTGCCTTAAAAATTTGTTTGGAAAAAGTTGAATAATAAATTTGGAAATACATCGCCGTAATTTCACATAATGACATCAGCTTGGGGCTAGCCTCCTTTTTCCCATTTGCATTTATAATTCACTAATAATGACTTCAGAGTTTACACCTCACAAGCGTTTGACACAAATTAGAAAATAGAATATGTCATGACGAAATATTTAGTTAGCCCACTGACAACGGGCTTGGAGCTATCGTTTGAATGTAATTAACTTCAATTAGAGGTGGCAGCGCATAGCTGGTACTTAGAACTCGACTGCTAGTGCGGTTATTACTAAATAAATAATCCGAATAGTCACTTTTATCAAAAAATAAATAAGAAAACTGGTTGGGAAACAGTGTTGTTAGGTTGCTTACTACCGTTACCATATAGTGCATACCAGTGTTACCAGATTAAAAAAAATTATAAATTTCAAACAAAAACTGTTTTTTGAATAAAGAAATAACACCCACAGAAAGTAGTGATTTTTTAGAAATTTAATTTTTTTCTTGTATTTAAATTAATTTGGTATTTACTGTTGCAATAAAATCTTTTTTAAATCAAATTATTTTAATTCAATTCTTCAAGTATGAAATTCTATATTCTGAGACTATAATTTGTACTAGACGTAATTTCTAAAAATTGTAAGTTGGTCTAAAAATCTATAATTTGCCGTTAAAAGTGTAAATCTGGCAACACTGGCCAAAGTTTTTGATTTTTAAAGGACTCAAAATTATCTCAATAATTTAGGCAAATGACTTTGGAGCATTCGAATTATATATTCCGCCTCAGCTGACAGCGCAGTAGGATGTAACATATTTTTCCACTCCCGCACTGTCTAACCCTGTATTTATGTATAAATAAGTATATGTTATGTATAGCACTAATTTTAAGGCAGCCACCTTACACAACCCAGCACCATTACGGCCCCTTTGTTGTGCTGTCAGTAATTAACATATAAATTGGCACTTTGTACGCCTTTCTATTGCCCAAAATTAACATTTTTTAGCCATTAAGTAGCGTTAGTGAGCCCTTAAATTTGTAATAATCTACAATTAAGCCTCTGAAAAAGTAAAAACCCTCAATTTTCGGAATAGTTGAATATTAAAGTCTATGTTTTGGATGATTGTATATATGTGTGAATGTGCGTGCTTAGGATTTTCATAAAATAATTAGCCCCTACCTAATGTACATTTAAGTCACATAATTACAAACTGATATACTCGTAGATACATGGGCACACACATACAAATACACACACTAAGGCATATTAAGTGAGGAAGGCTTTTTAATTTTCAAAATTATTATTTAGGTTGGCTTAGTGCAAAACTTAAAGGAGTCGTATTATTTATGTGGATAGGTAAGCATTTATTTTAATTTTTATAATTTTTATATTTTTTGTAACCATTTTTTTAGTTTTCATATTTTCTTAACATTTTATAATGCTTTTTTGAAGTTGCATAAGTTCTTATAGCTCCCGATAGATAGGTTGCTTGACGATGCTAGACCAACTTCACCGTGGAGCTTCACTATTTTGGCTTGAAGTGTCAGCTGTACTTATTCCAACAAAGTGATTCTTGATGATATTTATTTATTTCAATTTTGTTTAAAAAATAACTTAACATAAAAGTGAAAAAATCCATTGGGAATATTAATTATGTACAGGAGGCTTTAATTTAATTCACACCTGCGGGTGCAGCTAACTTGTTTGCCGATCTTTTCAAATCTAATTTCAGTCAGGATGATCCAGACTTGTTTTCTTCGTGTCATACTAATCTTCCTTCATCCTTGAATTTCGGAGACTTAAAACTTGTTTCTCGTGACATTGAGAAAGGGATATCAGGTTTAAAAACTTCTACTAAGACTGATAAGGATGGGCTTTCCGCAATCTTTCTTAAAAATTGTCCGGCTATCATTATTCCTCTCAAATTTATTTTCAATAAATCCTTATCCTCGGGAGTTTTTATTAATGATTGGAAAATCACAACTATTGCCCCAATTTTCAAAAGTGGTAAAAAGAATGATGTGAGCAATTACAGACCAATCTCGAAGCTTTCTATTATATCAAAACTTTTCGAAGGAATTGTAAAAGATAAGATGGACTTCGCGATTAAGAGTTTAATCTCGCTCAATCAGCATGGTTTTGTAATGGGTAGGTCTACAGTTTCCAACCTAGCTGCGTTTGGGGAATTTTGTTTTTCAACTTTTGCTGATGGTTTTAAAGTGGACTGTCTTTACACGCACTTTTCTAAGGCTTTCGGTAGAGTTTCTCATGCAATTCTATTGCATAAATTAGCCTCATTTTGGTTTTCATTCTATATTCTATCAATGGCTGAAATCTTATTTGTCCAATAGACGATGTGTGGTAATGATTGAAGGTGAATGCTCGGTACCTTTCATTGCTTCTTCAGGCGTACCACAAGGCAGTATTTTAGGTCCTCTTCTCTTCGTTCTGTTTATTAACGACATTAATAACTGTTTTTCTTTTGTAAATATTCTTTTATACGCTGATGGCCTGAAAATATTTTCTGCTATTAGGAAAACTGAGGATATTCCTATGTTGCAAGCGGATATTAATGCGCTAGTTCGCTGGTGCAGTAACTCTGGGATCTCCCTAAACATCAAGAAATGTTTTCATGTCACTTTTGCCAAAACTCAAAATATTCTAAAATCATCCTATAACATTGCTGATACTCTTCTTCAACCGGTTCATGAATTCAAAGATCAAGGTGTGATGTTTGACTCCCAATTTTTATTTAATAGTCACATTAATTTTGTTGTATCCTCCTCTTACTCAATTTTGAGCTTTATAGGGCGTAATATTCTCGGACCCTTACACTCTCAAATTACTTTTTACTTCCTTTGTTCGCTCTAGATTAAAGTATGCAACATTTATCTGGAGGCCTTGCCACCAATTTGCAATTGAGAGACTTGAACGTGTACAGAAGGTGTTCCTTAAGTTTGCTCTCAGGTCGTTAAAATACTCACATCCCATCCCTTCATATAACTCCCGTTTGATGTTAATTAACTCAAAATCGCTAGAAAATAGAAGATCTATACTCTCGCTGTCTTTTGTTTTTAGTTTAATTAAAGGTGATATTGATTGTTCATCCTTATTAAACAATATTCCTTTTCATATTCCTACTAGATCTCTCCGAATCACTTACCCCTTTCACCTTAAATTACTTAACACGAATTATGCACGTAATGCCCCTCTTGCCCGCACTTTAAGAGAATTCAATGAGATCTCGAGCTCTATTCCGCTTGACTTTTCGATGTCAAAGAATGAATTGTATGAGTTCCTAAACTCTTTTTTTTTTATTTATTAATTTAAGTATTTGTATTAATTTAAGCTTACACTAGTTCAAAGTAGTCTGCAAAAACCTGATTATGTTTTAGACTCCTAAATAAATAAATAAATAAATTCGTTCATTGTGACGCTATAGAGGCTGACGTTAGTCTAACGTAAATAAAAACGATGGTTCGCGGTTAATGAAATAAACTGGTCGTGTGTTTTAGAAAGATTTTGGGGCATTACTTACAAAAAAAAACGGGTCCCCGGACACAGGGACAGCATTCATTGAACAGAGCTCAGCCCGTCTGCTATTAGTCTATTAGCCACGTACTGCAGAGATTAAGATCAGGTGGTGAGCTCCGAACTCGTCTCTCTCCAGACATCACAATGGGTCGTTTGGCTTAAGGGGTATTGTTGCACTCTCTGGAAAACGGCAGCTCCGTAACTTAACCTGACAGAGTTCTACAAGCCTATATTCAGCGAAAATGGCTTTATTATACCTATTTTTTCTTCACAAAATATAATTTACTACCGCGAGGCACGCAATTTCATTGCGAAAAATGCATTTGAAAAAAATTTTGATGATTGGATTCTTCCTCGACGGTCATGTTTACGTATATAAATATTTGCAAGAGCGTTACTTTGAAGGCAATTTAATAAATACGAATGAATAATACATTTTTTTTACCAAATCTCGGCACTCTTTTGACAGAGGGTACAAACTTCCAGTGTTTGTGTTTGCCAAAAATTCGAATTACTTTAGAAATCTTAAATTAATAGTCAAAAAATAAAAAAAATGTTTTTCTTGTCATCATTGCCATAAAAGAGTTAAAAAATTAAAACAAGGTTTAAAAATTACTTAAAAGTCATGCCATGCATCAGAATGTACTCGTTGTTCCGTGTTCGCGCATGTGTTTGTGTAAATATTTACATATTTAGATAAATGTTCGTACCTGTACTAAAATAATACCTTGTGGCAAAAGTTAACAAGTGTATCCAATTGCTTGAGGGCAAGTTACCAAAAAAGGCACACGACCAAATACCAATTGGAGTAGCACAGGTTGGGCTGTGCCAACAGGCGCCTTATATGGCGGAACATACAGCCTTCGTCAAAATTTTAGCAGCGCTTACATAAATATTTTTAAAAAGACTAACTGACACTGTGCCCAACTGCGCTAGACTCACAAATGGTATGAAAATGTTTAACTTCCCCTTCGTTCGCATGTGAATATTCCGGAAGCTGGAGGCAGAAAAGGTGGGTTCAGCATGTTTTTTTTTCAAATATTTCTTTGATTTTAACTTCTAGCTTATGAGATTCTGAATTCTTTTTGTTCTTTCAATAATGAAATAATTATGTTGTACTGCAATAAATAACAATACCACCTGGTATATTAGCAAGCTTTTACAATTTATTTTATTTCCTACTTAATTTCAATAATTCTTTTATACAAATACTGCCTCTTCATTCTACTACAAAACACCTCTAAATCCAAGCTTCGAATTTAAGCAAGTTAAGAAATGAGTTCAACAAATTTCCATCAAAATTTCAAACTTTTCATCAGAATTCCCAGACAAATTTCCAATATGCAGATATATGGCACTAGAAATTGAGCTGCCAGCGTAGCCGCTGCGTGAGTTCATTGGCTCCAATCTCCGTGTATGAAAGAGCAAAATAAAAAAAATTGTTTCTAATAGCGGGCGCCCATCGGCAGGTAATGCCGAAGCACCTCTGCCATGAAAAAGCTCTTTATAAAAAAAAGATATTTGCCGTTAAGACCCGGCTTAAAACTGTATGCCCCCAATTGTCGAACAACATCCAGATACACGCATTGAGACGGGTTGAGTGTTTTGTTTCATATACAAAAATTGCGAGCATTCATTTTGAGCCACCTAAAATGTCCACTTTTTTATGGCAGAATTAAACTTTTTCGAAAAATTGCTGTTTTCCACAAACTTTTCTGCTGACTTAATTGAAATTTTGCTTAGACATTTCTAGAATAAATATTGATAATTAAATAGAGTTAAGGAGTGCATCAAAATGTCAATAAGTTAGCTGCGAAGGGGTTTTTTTTTATTTTATCACCGCTGAAACCTTAAATAGTATTCCTCAAAAAACATTGATTAAGCTAACAAAAAATATAAATGCATGCCTTAAGCTAAAATATGTGCCAACGTACTGGAAAATTTCAGAGGTAATAATGATACCAAAACCTGGCAAAAGTCCTCACGAAGTGTCATCATACCGTCCAATCTCCTTGCTACCTATAATGTCCAAACTACTCGAAAAAATAATTCTCGGTTAAAGCCGTTGATTGAAAACAAACGCCTTATTCCTACGCACCAGTTCGGACTTCGAGCAAAGCACTCAACAATCGAACAAGTTCATAGGATCACAAATGTGATAGAAGAAGCAATTGAAAAGAAAAAAGTGTGCTCTTCCATATTTCTCGATGTTGCTCAGGCCTTCGACAAAGTATGGCATGACGGACTACTCCATAAAATTAAAATCTTGCTTCCAAGGGAGTTTTCGGACCTATTTACTTCGTATCTAAATAACAGATATTTCAGCATCAAGTGCGATAGCTCTTATTCAAGCCTAAAAGGATTTAAAGCCGGACTTCCACAAGGCAGTATCCTTGGCCCTATACTTTGCGTGCTTTTCCCATCTGACCTACCGGTCTCTGAGCACTATAGCTACCTTTGCTGACGATACGTGCATTTTAGCAATTGGAGACGATGAGACACAGTCCTCTCGCAAACTTCAGGAAGATGTTAACAAAATCACGGAATGGACTACAAAGTGGCGTATAAAACTTAATGAAGCCAAGTCACTTCATGTGGATTTTACAAACAAAAAAATTCAATATCATCCTGTATATATTTCTGGCACGAAAATTCCTTACTCCAATACGGCGAAGTACTTAGGGATGACGCTTGATGCCAAACTATGCTGGAGAGAGCACGTTAAAATAAAACACGTGGAATTAAACCTCAAAATGCAAAAATTAAACTGGCTTACTGGATAGTCGTCTCCTCTTTCCATACAAAATAAACTTTTAATTTATAAACAAGTATTCAAACCTGTGTGGACTTATGGTATACAGCTATGGGGCTGTGCCAAACAAACTCATATCGAAAAAATACAACGATTTCAAAACAAGTTCCTAAAGAACGCAGTAAACGCACCATGGTATGTGAGGAACACTGATTTACATCGTGACCTAAAGATGTCATTAGTATCAGAAGTTGTCAAACATTACGCTGTAGCCCATGCTGAAAGGCTCGAAAAACATGCCAATTTAGATGACCATTGCCGGAGACTTAAACGAAAAAAACCAAATGATCTTGTTCCAGAAATTTTGATGACTGACAAATATATGTAAATTCCTGTCAGCTGTCTTCCAGTTATGTACGTATTTCCTGTAAATACTGTTGTATTTAATAAAATAATATTACTTGATAGTTGTGAGCTAGGTGTAATAGAATGAAATGTATTTAAATATTTATAACGTTTCAATAAAATAAAATTAAAAAATAAAAAACTCCACTTTGGAACATAGGACCTCAACAAGTGCCTGAAATATTGGATGATCTAGAGAGAACTCTCACTCCAACTCGATACTCCATCTTGGATCCGTTGGTGAAAACAGAAGTACCTATGTTCGTGCACTCTGTCCCCTCCTTCCAATCCAGCCTGCTTGGAAAGTTGGCGTAGCACTCCTCTCAAAACCCAGTTTGCAGATGAAGAAAGCTGTGCGAAATACAGAGAAAGAAGAAATATGACTCAAAATGCTGCGATGTACTACAGGAGATTGCCTTCAGAGACCAACCTCATAAAACCGAATAGCGCTCTGAACGGCAATGGATTGAACTTGAAGTAAGTGCAGAATGACGTTAAGGGCGGCAGTAGAGCATGTTCTACGTGCACCAGTGATACCAATACAATACAGTCCTCTGCAATCTCTCTATTTTAGTGATGTTATGGCTCTTTTGGTGAGCTACCCTCCAAGCTATGCAACCATATGCCAAAGTTGGCAGAACCACTAAGTTGAGCATACACGTAGCTTGAAAAGCGCCTTTTAATTGTAGTTTAATTGTTTGCTCTAATACATAAATAAATAAAAAAAAAATTACAATTAGGGGGTTTAAGTTTTGCTCACTACTGTACCTTATTGAGCAGCCTGTGTAGCAAATGCTGATAAAAAATTGTTTATGAGCATTTGAAGGTATATTTAAATATTTTTATAATTGTACTAATTGTTGTTGTTGCATAGTTCTTTACACATTTTCTGTTTTCTTTCTGCTACTCAACTGCGAAGAATAATATTATTGTTTTTATTCAAATTGCCATTTGTGGCAGCTTGCACACGTTCACACATACACCTATGCATGGGTATGTGAATACAGTAAGTCTCACAAGTGAAGCGCAACCAAATCAAATCAAGCAGCTTAAATCAAACACATGTGCATACATACTTACATATGCACACACAAATTTACTAACAAATGTGTCGCTTTAGTCTCACATAGAAATTGAAGGGGGTTTCAGCGCAACAGCGACAAAAAACTTCGATTCGACTTGGGTTGAGTTGATTTGCGCTGAGTGCACACTTGAAATACAAATTAACAAATTGCGTTCACGGTATCAAAAAAAAAAATAATAATAATAAAAAATAAAAAAAATTAAATACGAAACTAAAAAAGAGACGAAGAAGCAGAAGATAAGCTACAAAAAAAAATGTTAAAAATTCAAAAGATATGAATATAATGAAATTTATTGTCTGTTAGTTGATTGCTCGCTTGGCCGCTTGGCTGGTTGACTGTTCGGCTGATTGTTTGGTTGATGTTTGTGACATCATTTTTAGTATGCGGCCCACGTGCGCCACTGGACGGACATGGTGAGCATCTGTAATGGGTACCCAAGGGACGGACTTACAAAAAACTTAGTTACACATTCATACAAGCACACGCAAACATAGACACTTAGAGACTTTGGAAAGTGCTAATAAAAATTTGTAAATATAGCAATTGCGCTTGTAAACTAACTCAAATGTTGGCTGACTGTGGGCTCAACTGAATATTCAGTGCTTAGCTAATGTTTGCTGTTAGGGTTTCACTCGTGGCTGTGGTTGTATGAATGTGTGAGCAGGTACATTTATTTCTATCCCTTTGATGATGTAGTGAAGGCCAAGAATAACGCAAGCAAATCGACGAAACTACTGAATAAAATAGCCACTGAAATTGTGAAAAAAAAGTAATTTGCGGTAGTGTAGTGGGCGGCAAATTGCCGGTCAAAAGACCTCAGCTGTCAAATGTACAACATGCGTAAATTTATATTATAGAAAAACTAACGAATAATAAATTATTTAAATTAATAAAACATCACGTGCCACTGTTTTGCAGCTAATCATATGTTTTTGTTTTTGTTTTTGTTTTTGTTTTTTTGTTTTTTTCTTATATATATACATATATATATTAAAGTTCATACTGAAACATATACCTATGAAACCGGAATTCTTTTAATAAAACAGGCACGTTTTTACTCGAAAATTTCAGTTACTATTTCATTCAAAATATTTCGCATTGCTAGATTTTCCCACCTCTTGGGCAGTTTGAGAAAACTTTGCTAAAAGATTGCTCGCTTTTCGGGCCAAATTACTCAATGAGTAATTTTTTTCACGAAGAAACGAAGTGTCGTTCTGCAAGTGAAATGAGCCTGACTTTATCTAGATAAAGTGTGGGAGCGTACTTAGAAGATATTATCAAAACAGAAAGCTTTTGTAAATAAAAATTAAAAGTGAGGTTAGGTTAATGTAATGGAAAAGCCGGGGTTATGTTAATCTAATGTAAAAAGGAAGAGAATAGAGAAGATAGTAGAAAGTAAAAAGTTGTTTGCAAATAAAGAATGTAAACCGAACTCTAAATAAAAAATTTGCATTACTACTCTATCCATACATTTTTGTATTCCATTAGATTCGACCTTTTGGAACACCTTTTATAATTGTTTGAATTTGGTTTCTCGATATACTTACATGTAACTTTTCATCAACGGAATCTAATTGGTAGATAAATAAAGCCCGTAATTCGACTGGATTGACGCATTAAAAATGCATTACTGTGAAAAACTTGTAATTTGTGAGAACTGAGTGTAATTAACAGAGGTAAAAATTATGAAAACGTACAACTGAAGCACTTCGAATATTTCTACACATAAATTTTTGTAGGTGTATTTATATCCAGCGTTAAATCTGTTTAGGTTTAAATTCCGGTTTCATAGGTATACACATCACATTGTATTTATTGTTACAACTACTCTCTAGAGGTACTGAGCTGTGTTGCCTAAAACTTTATTCGCGTTTTTAAGAATTTTTGTGCACATAAATAAATCAAATTATACTCACCCTTTTCGAGTTTTAATGAAAAATTACCGATGGCGATTCGTCCTCCAGTGAAAACAGGCAGCAATCTCTCGCTGCCTCAACGGGATGGACTGATGCAGATAAGTCTGCGTAGTTTTTCAACACCGTCCCTTTAGATAATGATCGTTGCGTCAGCCGAAGGTATTCTCCACACCTGCTGCTCCTGAGTAAAGCAATTTTAAAAGAATGCCTGAGCCTCTTCATTCTGAATAAATATACACACATACATACGTACCTATGTATTTATTGCAATACCACACGAACTACAACTACGGTTTCTACATGTTCATATTTTACTGCTAATTAATGGTGACAATCAATTTTTTTTTTAATTAAAGAATTTTTTGAATTTTTGTATGAAAACCTAAAAATTATCACTTCATAGAATTTTGTACAAGTCTGCATAATTTATGATACGTATTAGGAAGAGCCATTTGTCCACCGCAGCATTTCTTTTTTGGAATTTGAGAAATGGTACTAGATGGTATAAGAGCGATGGATGAGTTCTAGTACATCCTGTATCTATTTTTCGATATAAGAAGCTTTGAACTCAAAAAATAATCTCTATAATGATTATATTCACGAACTCGCTCTGGTGTCGATAGGTGTCGCAATAATGGATCTCAGATTCGATTCTTGAGGCCAACAAAAGTGCTTTTCCCCAATATAAGTTGATTTTTATATTCAAGTACTTCAACCTTTATTAACTCAGTAATCTATAGAGGAAAGTACATCTAGATTTTGGAATGTATTTCATAAACTTTGACAGCTAAAATAACATCTGTGGTTCGCACATTTCGCTAGAACAAAGCTTGAAAATATGCGAAAATTTTCTAAAATCGAATAATTAGTCGAAATGGTGATATCAATCGACTGCCTAGAAGCAGCGATTTAACTTCAGTAATTCTTTTCTATGAGGCACCGTTAAGCATTGATTTTACTCCAATCATCCAGAGACGGTACAAGAGTTCAACTATTGAATGGAAGTTGCCTTTTGTGAGATATTTACCAAAAATCGGAATAATTTATGGAAAAATTGGGTGGATAGAATAGATTAGATTAGATTAAAGCCAGATTACTGTAATGCAAGTTTTGCTATTTTCAATAAAAAAATTTTCAAACTATTCAGGCACCTTTTATTTATAGCTGAATTAGATAAAAAAAAACAAATTTGTCACAAAAACGAATTTTTAGTAAAAAATAAATCTTAAAAATAAAGACCAACAGGTCATCTGCAAGCTCGACTGAAATTATTATATATATATAATATATTTTTTGATTTAGCAAAAAAAAAAATTTGAAAAAAAAATAAAATAAAAAAAATAAAACTAACTCATCATCTTTCAGCTTGGCTCAAACTATTATCTTTTAAATAAAAAAAAGTTAAAAAAATACTAAAACCATCATTTTCCACCTTGACTCAAATTATTATTTTTTTAATAATTACAAAAAATTAAACCAACTCATCATCCTCCAGCTTGGCTCAAATTATTATTTTTTAATTTTTTTTAAACTAAAAAAAAATATCATATTCCCCCTCGACTCAAATTATTATTTTTTTAATGAAAAAATTAAAATAAATAAAACCAAAATGTCATCCTCGACTCGAAATTTTCAAAATCTTATTAGTTCTAAATTGAAAAAATTGCGTTACTACAGGTTTTTCCTACAGAGCTTAAGGCCAACGCAGATGACAATAAACAGTTCAGATAAACATACATTCATACCAACTAAAAAATAGTGTAAACAAAGCTAATGTGACTAAAAAAGTAGCCAACGCAACGCACGAGCGACATAAGTGGAAGGTTTTGAGCAAAGATATTTCCTATAAAAATGCGAGTGGTTCGAGTGGTCTGTTGATTAGGTATATCGCCAGCCAGCGCGACGGGATGTCAAGCTTTCATGGCTTTTATTGTTTTGCTCTCAAAATGCGAGCACTCTGCTATACATACATACATACTTGCAGATATATATATACGTACATACATATGTATGTATGCAGTTGTACCAATTCAAGGGCCATCTGTTTACAATAATACGCAATTTTTTCAGCTCGTGCCGCTGATTTTTTTCTTCCTAAAATAATTTTTTGTCAATTTTGCGTCACTCCACGAAGACTTTTTCCAAGAAATTTTATGTTTTTCAAAAATTAAATAGGTTGTGTACGAAAACGTGAATTGATTTATAACATTTTCACTATTTTTTTCGCTTGAATTAGCGGTCAGCGTTAATTATGTAGTTATAAAAATTTAGTAAACAGCTCCAACATGTTAACGTGCAGCCTTGAGAGGCGTGTTCTTCTAATCACAAGGCCGATTATTTTTCCGAATTGTGTTATGTGTCAAATAACGCAAGCATTTTGATATAATAAATTAAACGGCTAAATATATTTTTGATACAGACGCAAAAGAAGATAATTTTGAACTGGACGTATTTGATGCGACATTTTTGCGTGCTGAAGAGCGAAACTAAAAAGATCAGAAGAAGAGGAGGCCGGACTCATTAGTAAAGAACTTAAAATACTTGTGAGCGCAGTGTTTTTTGTTTTTGAAGACTGCAAGCTTTCTGCAAAGTTATGTTAGGTAGGGTTGAGTGCCGGTCATCCGCCACACTTAGACTTGAATAGTCCCATTGTGGTACCACTGGAGCTCGTCCTTGACGCTGCTGAGTCTTCTCTAAGCCAACCTGTGGCTTTAAAGAATTTGGTTAATTTTGGCAATCCTATTTGTGAGACCTCTTCAAAGCTGTCAAGAACGGCAAAGCCAAGCGTGGAAAGCCTTTTTCTGTATAGAGTAATGAATGTGCAAAAACCAGATAAAGCAACTACATATGTAACTAACTAACTAAAAATTCATGAACTAATTTTTTTATGATTTTGCTGTTTTTTCGTATTCTTAGTACTTTATTTTTAGTTTAGTTTTCCGACATATTTTTTCTCTTTTAAACACAAAGCCTTTATCTGACACAAAAATATTTGAGGTGAATAAAATCCAAGCATTTTATTATATTACCCGATGTCTCTGAATAAATTTAATTAAACATTTATTTTATCTAAATACTTACAAAAAAAATGTAAATAAAAACTTTAGCTCTGTTTGTAGAAAAAAGTGTATGAATTGGCGTGAAACTAATCCAATGTAACGTTTACGTCGAAAAAATAGGTGTGTCTATCGAAGGCTAACAATTTGATCTTGGCCACACCTTCTGAACTCTTTTCACTATGAAAAATCAATCTGATTGTGAATAGAAAGCTAACAAGAAAAATAGTTGCCTCTGAAGATGCCTCATAATATCGCGCAGCTCTCTAATAAAAGTACAGATATTCAACTTATCCAAGGGTCTTTCCAAAGGCGTACATTTACCAGCACACTCACACACATAAAACTACATATGCAACTACGTATGTGCGTATGTATGTCTGCGTCCACTTACCATAAATGTGCGTATGGCTAGTCGTAGAAAGGAAAGATTCCCTACAAACGCACACATACATACATATCTACAAATAAAAAATGCTGTTCACCCCTTGCCGCTGCCGCTGCCGCAACCAGCTGCTGATTTTGTCACCATTTATTGTTTTTATTTAAATTTGTGTTTTTGTTATTATTGTTTGTCTATTTTATTTGCATCGATATTGTGGAGGCGTTTGCGCGTGCAAGGCATTTTGAATAAGCAAAATCGAAACTAACAAAAAATAATCAAAAATAAATACACGCTTACAACAAACATACATTTACAACAACATAAGAAACAAATTTGGACAAAATAATAAAAATTAAATAAACAACAAATAAATATAAATTAAAATGCAATTTGACATAGTCAACAACGACAGCGTCGTCGTTCGTTCCTTATTTGCTCACCAGTGCTTGTTTGTGTGTGCGCGTGTGTGTGTGTGTGAACTATGGCCTGCCAGAAAATGTTAAAAGCGTAAAAATATAAAAAAACGTAGTAAAAATATATGTTTGTAGTGTTTTAGCCGCACGTGCAAGCGTCAACAAAAAAAGGTGTGTGCTGACAATAGAAAATCGCGGCTGTGGGAATTTACAACTGTGTAAAAATGTACACACACACATACAAATATATGCTAAAATGGAGCATAGACTATAACGCCGGCTTTGGATTAAAACATGTGCATAAAAAAGGCTTAGAAGATTTCACAGTGTTTGAATTAAATTAGTAAAAAATAGTTTATGGAGCCAACTCCAATTTTGGGTTGGTTATATTACCTACGATCTAAAAAAACATTTTGTATTCTTATTGATTTCAAGTTTTTAATCTGCTGTAAAATGGAATAATTATATTTTCAAGCATTTTTTTTTACTCTCTGACTTTTTAAGTGGCTTAACAAAAAACATTTAATATGCGCAACTCACCGCTTGTAGAGTGGCCCCTTAGGGTAAAAACCAAAAAGAAACATAAAAACAAGCAGTCCAATGCTCGTAACGCACTTGCAGAATCGGTTCTCACACCATTAGGTGCAGTCAAGAGTACAATTTCCCAAAAATACCTCCGAATCGCGGACTGTAGGTGGAAAGTGCAGACGAAATGCAAAATTAGCAGAACGTTATGGCCCACCTACAACCTCAAGCAATCGTCGGCATTAATAAAAATGAAACGACGGAACGCCTGGAGACTAACGGCAGTCATAACTGGCTTTTCGTCTATCGGAGAACAAGCAGCCAAAATGGGTATCACTCACAATACATACTGTCACAGTTGCAAACAACCGGAGAAAAAGGAGACAATCTTCCATTTCCTCTGTGAATGCCCTGCCCTATGGAAGGACAGAATGTTAACCCTGGGCCAACCGCTGTTCGAGAACCTCGAACAACTATATGGATTAGACGTTAACAAACCTTATCTTTATCCTTAACCGCACACTTACATATGTTGTCAATAACCGTTAAACGAGTTGGAAACGAGGATGTGGCAACAAAATGGCGCGGAAGCGCTAGTTGGATTCTGGAAGAATCACCACTTTAACCAACCAACCAACCACAGGCAGTCCATTTCCGAATGAAAATACTACTTAACTTCAAAAAGCACGAAGAGCAAACTTTGATATTCATTTACAGGAATAGGTACTTTGAGATACATAAACTTTCATGCTCTGATACAATTTTCGGGAGAAGGTATAAAATTTTGCTCTGTGTAATAATACATGCGACCCGTACCAACATTTTTCATAAAGGCAAAGAGGCCAAACATTTTCAGAGGTCTGCTTTTCCTCTTCAGGTGCTGTATTAAATACTTTTAGCGCTAGATCAAGGTTGGTGGCTCTAGTTGTCTTGGCTATTTTTTTCGCCACAAAATTGGTGCAACTGGACAGTGCTGACAGTTATTAGTAAAAATCATTCGTACATAGGCAGGTTGAGAATTTCAGAGCTATGTGTTAGGCGAGTGAAGAGAAGCGCCAACCAAATGCAATGCGCTTACGCTATTAGAACGGCTTTTTATCCGATCAAAGGCTATCTTTATCCTGAATTTATCAAGGTAATTGGGCCTGGTTGCGGAAGTGTCGTGGGTAAAGGGTACAAAAGACCAAGGGGTTGAAGTGCAAACCTCGAAGTAATTTATCTATCTATCACTTCAACAACTTATAGAAAATCAACTTTTTCAGTGGCATTTAAAATCCGGCCCTTGAAGGGCCAATCAATTTGAAAATTCTGTAGAACCTGCAAACTCGTTGAGGAGGAAGAAACAAGTCTCTCATTTTCTCTGTTACTGTTCAACTCAGAAATAGGGCTTGTGAGATGCATTTTTAGCCTAAGCGTGCCGCTGGCTTCAACGGCCTCCGCTTCAACCTAACCGAAGCTGTCTTCTAGGTGTATACAGTTGGCCATTAATAGAAACTCTGACAAAGTGTTTCACTAATTTCATTTGAAAAATAAAAATATTCACATTTAGTTGACCCACTGTGCGAAACTCAAGACTCGCCATAGCATTTTTAGTAGAAAATTGTTTTTTCTTCATATTGTGCGAAAGGGCGCTAATTGTTTTCTACTTCATATACATATATATATGTGTATGTATGTATGTATGTACATTACTGAATCTCGCAGTTTTTTGGGCCGCACATTTCTGCGCACCGCCCAACCCTTCACTCTGCCGCCATGGCTTGAAATTTCCTAACAAAGCGCTGACTAAACGCAAAAGTCTTCTTTCATCATCATTTCTGTGTGTGTGTATGGTTTTTGCTGGCTTATGTTTTCTTTTTTTTCTCTTTCTGCTGCTGTTGGCTTTGCGGTTCTTCAGCTGCGGCGCACAGCCACTTTGCCTACTACTATTTTGGTTTTAACACATAAATTATGTTTTGTAAACAAAACAAGCTGTGCATTATGAATTTTTGATGTGACGCTGCCAGAGGAAGCACAACGAGCGTGGCTGTTACAACAACAACAAATGCAGACACAATACACAAGCGGACATGCATACAAACGTATGCCGGCAATTTCAACAAGCGCGTCGCTGCAAATGTCAATCTGCGTCTCATAAAACCGCGACACCTCTCCCCCGTCTCCCCTTTTTTCACTCTATCCACTTTTAATTCGCTATGGCTTATGGTTTTATTTTTTTGTTTTTTTGTTGTTGTTTTTTACACACATACGATATTAATATGTGCGGTGATATGTGTATAATATCGGCTGTTCTGGTTATTGTTGCTATTGTTGTCGTTGCTTGCCACCATCGCACGCTACTTGTTCAATTTTAATTAGCTGTGGTTGCTATAAAACGAAATTAAAAATAAAATAAAATACAAATACAAATAAGAAGTGGAAAAAATTATGCTAAGATTTGTAAATTGTGCGCACGAATTTTTCACTCGCATCACGCTTCATTCACGCGCTTCCTCGCACACCCAACGGGGCGTATGCGCAACCTACTTGGATGTGTGTGCGTGCGTGTGTGTATGGCAGTGCATTGTCGCGGTTACCGCTGCTGCTGCTTTGCGGGTGGGTGTCTGCCAGTCTATGGCTATGCATTAAAAACAAATGGAAAAAAGTTTGAGAAATTGCGCATTTGCTTTTAAATATTCAACGAGTACAATAAACTACATTATTCTAGTTGATATTTGAGGCGCACCTCACTTGCACTCTGCTGGCGGGAAATATTAGACGTCAAGTGCATATCATACACATTAGTATGTATGTATGTATATGCGCACATTTGTAGACTTAATTGTTGAAAAAATCCTAAATTAAGTGCAGAAATATTTAATAGCTCCCTAAGCGGATGCATTTATTGCAATGGGTGTGAGGGATTAAAAACGTATATACATACATACATACATATGTACATATCTACAGAGGGTGGCCAAATTATTATGCTCGAGCTGAAAAATCAATATTAATACACTTTATTGGCATTTTAAGGCATTTATGGAAGTTTTCTCATTCCATAGAATTTATTTATTATTTTGAACAAAAAATTCACGTACTGTTGGCTCAAACGTAAAAATAATGGGCAATAGTTAGGTAGAAGTGGTAGTCGGTTTCTAAACGACCTCACTTAGACTGCTCTCTCCTTAGACTTTTTAGTACTTAGCAAAACCGCCATTGACTTTAATGGCCGCTTGCATGCGGAAACAAGAACTTAGCTTTTAAAATCAAAGTCAAACAAAGAATTTTTTTGGAAATTTTTCAAAATTTTGTTATATAGGAAAGAATAAGGTTTGTCAATAATCTATAAATGCATAATTATACCGGACAGATTTTCACTACACCCTCAGTTAAAAATGTCAATTCTTTCAACTGCTGTAAGGAGGGGATGAAATCTTTTGGGCGAGCAGGTAGCATTTCTCGGATCTGGGTGCCAGGAATTGGTCTCAGACTATCCGGTTATCGCCATTCCCTTAGCTGTTGTAGTAGGGGCATCGCACAACTTATTACTCAGGAAAACGCAGAAAAGGCGGAGCTCCATTTCTTCGTGTGCTATTTGGAAAACCTTTTGTCCCCAATAGAATAGACGCAGGACGCAGAGAGTTCTAAGAACTCAACGCCATTAAATTTCCGAACTTGTAGCTGTACTTACTGATCACTGGACAGGATTACCATTTAATCCCCATTGCAGAATCTGTGAGGACTTTCTCTGTAAATATCTGAGCTTAACAGCTAGACGATTAAGGTCGCTGGGTGATCCTTGAGTGCCTTATATATACGCTATACTAATTTTTATTATATTTTTCTTATTTGTAGAAAACACGCAACACCGTCACGATAAAAAATATAAAAAATCAATAATTTTGAATTTTTTAAACTTGCAGTTTGTTTTACTGAAACTTATTGTACCGAGAGCTTTATTAAAAAATGTTGTTAAAAAATTCCGCTTAAAAAGCATGAAGGTTTGGTACAAATTTGTGGAATTTTTAAAGATCTACTAAATTGGAAATTTTGATTTATATGAACTATGAAAAATTTAAAGTCCAGGCTTTTTCTTCCACATACAAAATTCGAGGCTGTACTTCGTGTGGAAGAAAAGGTGTGACTCCTTAGCGGAAAAAAATTGTCAAAAATCAAAAGTGTTTTCCAGGAACTTGGACTTTGTTGTATTAAAATTCAATTGGCTATAAAACTGCATACCCAGAAAAATCCTCAAAAGGCTGATTAAGAAGTTGAAGGTTTTGATGGAATTTTGAAAAATTGTGTGGAGAATTTAAAACTTTTAGTTACATGGTTTTTGTTGTAGTATATATATATATATATAATTGGTGCCTACACCCTTTTTGGGTGTTTGGCTGAGCTCCTCCTCCTATTTGTGGTGTGCGTCTTGATGTTGTTCCACAAATGGAGGGATCTACAGCTTCAAGCAGAACGGCAGATATTTTTTATGAGGAGCCTTTTCATGGCAGAAATACACTCGGGAAACAAACACTTAGAAACAAATTTTTCTTCATTTTGGTCTTTTACCGAGATTCGAAACTAGGTTCTCTCTGAATTCCGAATGGTAGTCACGCACCAACCCATTCGGCTACGGCGGCCAGAATACGAACAATACAAACCATGCTATCAAAAAATAGTAGCTAATTTTGCAACGGGTGTCTGTTTATGAGAAAAAATCTGATGCGTACAAGTTAATCGTGATTAGGGCAAGTAGTGTGCCATATAAACGGAGTTATTCAGAAATAACGGTATTTATCAGATTGAGCTAGCTTATAATGTTAAATATCCCAAAAAGTAATCACCTCAGTAGGTACCTAATTACTTACTCTCAATCACGAAATAAGAAAAAGTTGCTTGAGTATAATAACTTGGCCACCCTCTTTACGTATATATATGTATGTATGTATTGTTGTGCAGCCTGCATGTTCAGATTATAATTTTTGTAATTTTTTTTCCTTTTTCGTAGCTTGCCATGTTCTACTTAATTTGCAAGATTTGCTTCTTTTTCAGTCGGGTGCATGAGATAAAATTAGACAGATATTTATTTTGTTTTGAAAATTAGTGCATAAATATTTACGATGTACCGACAAATTTGTTTACCCACAAAATACTTGATGATATAATAATAATGTGGAATCAGTGGGCTTTAATTATTTAAAAATAGAAAATGGATGAATAATTTAATTAGAATGCGATACTTTTTTGGTGGCAAACATTTTATTTAATAAATGATAATTTGCTGGTCTGGTATAATTTTAGATACTCTCCAAAATCTACGGCAATAGCGCAGCTAAAAGCAAAAACATTGAGGAAGTTGACGGAGAGCGAGCTGAGCCATTCAAGTGCATACGTAAGCGAAACGGTGGGAAGGTACCTCAACAAATGTGCCAAATATGTGCAGATGAATGCGTGACAATCATTTGGAATTAGCGATTGTGTAGCGCACACTCTTCCAAAGAAAGACAATCCTGCAAACTACTCCAGTTTTAGCGGAATAAGACCTTTTGATATGGCATCGTGCCACTTCCAGATTGGCAGCAAAAATTATTAATTTTGCATCTGTAGCCTTAAGCTTTGTAAAGCAGTTTATCAGCTGATGTGTTCTTCGTAACGCATGTGAGTACTACTCCCCAACTCACCTCAAAAGTATAGGTGAAATAAAATGTTCTGCATTTTTTCACTAGGTGTTTTTGGTGGGCCATATCTCATGATATTTGAATTGCATCAGGTCAAAGTATAAGGTGATGTAATGGCAACTATACGCTTTAAAACAAGTTGTTTGACATATTTGTGTTTGGTGCGTACTACGGCCTTCCATAAACGAGATAAAAAATAAGAAAATTTTATGAGAAATTATTCAGCATCACTACGACATAGAACAAAGACGGTCAAAAAAGAGTTTTGAGTTTATTAATTAGAAAGCGTTGATTTCAATGATTCTGTTCTCGATATTATTGAAAACTTTGGCAATTGGCCTTATTTTTGATGTTTGCTGAAAAAATGAGCCCGTGAAAAATAATAGATCCTCAATATTTTGACAGCTTTTGACTATTCGTTCATACATTTTTTAATTTGAATTTAAATTTTTTTAATGAAAACTTAGTTTATTCAATTATAAGCGACATATGAATCCAAGTTCCAGACTTTTCACAAAATTTATAGAAATTCGAAAAATTGTTTATCAAAATTTTTAAGCAGAATTTTCAGAAAAACTTTGAATCAATAATTTTAAGAATTTTTTAAAAACTTGTAAGAATGCAGTTTTATGGCCCATTCAATTTTAGTGTAATAGAATGCTGATTGTTTTGCGTCAAAAAATTGTAAATAAAAATTTTAGATTTGTTATGTGGAGAAAAAGCGAAACACCGTCAAAGAAAAAGTTTTAAAAAATGTAGGAACTTTCAATTTTAATAGATCGTAAAACTGCATACTCAAAATTTTTTCAAAAATTCGGATTAAAAATTTTCAAATATTCATGAAAAATTTGTTGAATTAGAAGTTTTTCGATCAGTTGGAAATTTGGGTTAATATAATATTTATCTTAAAATGAATCATGCTTTTATAAAAATAATTTTAATAAAAAAAAAATTAGTCTTCTTCGTGCTATTTTTCATAAGTGAGATTTTTATGTGGCGGGTCCCAATCCAGCACATAACCATATATCCTAGGTTGCTTCAGCTTTTCACATTACCTCGTTGTAGATAGGCCAATCGTCGAACATTTCGATAAAATCAATGAAATCTTTGAGTCACGCCGCTATGTGAGCACTTATTCAATTGCCAAGGAATTGAAGGTTAGTGGGAAAACACTTTGGAACCATTTGCATAAGGATGACTATAACTCAGTCACTTCGTCCTCCAAATAAAGCGAAAAAACTTACCGAACCTTTTACTTTGGCTACTATTGGCCATTATGAATATTTTTTGAAATATTAAAATTCGCAATAATCCGTCTGACTGTGTTGGAAACAAACCTACACCAACCGCAGCGTAATAAAATAAACATTATCGAAAAGCTGCATTTTACTAAGTTCGCGTAGGCTCAACTCTTTATAGGGTGCTCCTTCCAGCATTTGGTATTTGATCAGCCGGTTCTTTGTACTTTGACAGTTGAAGTAGCAACTGTGAGCCATGAAATTAGTTTTTGCTTAAACATTTATAAAATTAGTTACTTTTGCTTGAAAGAAGTTTGAAAAAGTTCGAGAATATTCAAAACTCGAACGATAAGGCAAAAGGGTCATGTAATTTGTCTTCAAGAAGCTGTGACTTGACTTCGTTAGACCGTTTTTTTCGGTGTGCAGTTAAGGGCGAGTGTTAAGCTAACCATTCATTGACAATTCCGGACTTGAGGCATGAAATCGAAATTGCCATTGCGGCGATAAATGCCGAGACTCGCGAAAAAGCACAGAAAAATTTAACGAACAGAATTTGAATGAGCTTTTCAGTTACACGAAATGCACTTTCCAGTAGTAAATCCATAAATCCATATTTATGACGCATTAAATGCCAAACGTATTTGGCCACCCTTTATATATGAAAATAAATAAACAGCTGAGCAGACCCAGTTGAACAAAGGCTATTGTATTTAAATTATTTAAGAAAATTTAATTTATAACTTCGTCCCCTAAACCAGCAACAAGAAATTGTAAGACACTTATTTACGCAGTAGAAAAGTTTTGCTCGAATACAAAAAAAGCACGAAAAATGGAAAGAAATTACATCACTTGCAGCGCTTGGATTGAGCGATGAGAAAATACTTGTTCTTGAGGGATTTCATAAAATTTTTAGTTTGCGTGTTCGTGCTGAGGCTACATTTTGACCATTTTGACATTTTCATTTAAGAGCCTTAAGTAATTTATTTCTACATTTTTTGTGCAGGCAAAACTTTAAAAGGTACACAAGCGCCTCAGTAAGTTAAAAATGTAATTTTCTTATCTTTGTATTGCTTAGCATTCAAACTTTAAATATAGTCAGCGCAGTTGCTGATAAAAGGACAAGCAGAAGACAAGTAGCTCGCCTCAACCTGTTAAGGCATAATGAGCGCAAAGTTTCCGGCGCACACGGACGTGGACGTGCCCGAGCTAATGGACATGGGCGAGCGAAGCACGTAGAAGATTGAAGAAATAGAAATACATTTCAGGGGCAGCTGTAGCAGGCCGTCAAACATGTAAGTAGATGTGTAGTAGATGGTCGACGCTGCTGAGAAGTGTCACTTCTGTAGCGACTTTTCGACAGCGCACAGGACAACAACTTCGAGCACAAAATAAAATGGGGAAGATGCCACGCCACTTAACCATGCCGCAGGCAACAACGTGTGGCTCTGTGGCTATGTGCGTGTGTGTGTGTCCAGTGACTGCAAAAGACAACCCAACTTAAAAAAAGTTAAATTAATTCTTTTTCCACTTTGCTAACTTTGCTTGCCACGCACACACACACACGCGCACACTGCACTGGGCTCTCGTCAATGGCTGCAGGAGCTATGAAATTTCGGACCTGCGCTATATTGCGTTAACTGCAAACTTTTCTAATGTTGTTGTTGTTATTTTTTTATTTTACTTTCTTCGATAATGCCTTTTCTTAATTTTCTTGCACTTACATTTGTCTACTAAGTGGAAATTAAAAAAAAGAAACGAAGTCCAACTAAAAAAGCTGACAACGTCGTGTACGCCCTCAAATTTGCTGCTACCGTTGCTGAGAAAATTGAAATTTTAAGGGCCACGCAATGGTCCTGACAATACAGAGGAAAGCGGGGCGGTGAGCTGGGGAAGCGACAACCGCAATATGCGTGCAACAGCGAAATATTGTGGAATATTTAATTGAAGAAAGGTGGTAATGTCTATGGTGGGGATGGCGGTAAGATGATTGGACTGTCAGCGAACGATGTTTGGAATTTGTATACCAGCGCACGCTAATGCGATAGGGATTCGAAACTTTAAGCACAGATTGCAGCAACCTACCGGCATCGGGGTGTAAATAAAGGCATTAGAACTGTCCATTCTTTTTGCGCATTTTCGCGCAGCCTGGGCAAATAAGCAGCGATGTGCGTTACTCGAAAATTTGCGAGCATCGAGCTTTCTCGTGTAATTCGAGCAATACTTTCGATTATTTTGATGTTTTGACAATATTTGTTTTTTTCGGTTTACAATTTTTTTTACTAAAATTTGTTATAACAATGTCGTAGGAAAGCTAAAGAAATGCTGATAAATAAAATTCAACATTTTTGTTTAGTTGCTCGAATTGTTCAAAACCTCAGAAATTTCGAACAAACTTTTGAGCAGTTGCGGAAAGAACGACTACTTGCCCCTAAAAATTTATTTAAATTAAAAAATATAGAAATTATTTTTTATGAAGACTTTTTTTTTTGATTAAATAAAAAAATATTTATTTCAAGTTTTGGTTTTGGCCTAGCAACTTTTTTATAACTGCATAATGCATTTTTTCGTATAATTACATTTCAATAGAAAATTAAAAAAAAATGTCAAATTCGATATAAAAAATATTTAAGAAAAAAAAGTGAAAATATGCGCCAGGTATAAAAAGTTCGATTCCGCCCAAACTTAGAAGCTTCTTTACTTGTGTTTCTTTTCTACTGCTTCCAATTTCCAGTAGGTTGGAGTTCATTACGCTGACAGTATTCTAACTTTTTCTTGGCAACATTTTTCGATACCAAAAGTGTCGAAAGCAGCGCAATGTGAGTGTGCATAGAGGAAATTTAATTAATTGAGATCTAATTTCTATTATGCAATTAACTTTTTTCAGGAAATACTGTATTTGGTGGAGTGGTAGCGATGTTGCAAAAGGGCAAGAACGACCAAACTATCGCTTTGATAATTGATGGCGCAACTGAACTATTTGCCAACTGTTTCACTAGAACCAACGAAATCCAAGGGTGATTTTTTAGCTACTATCTTTTTAAACAGTTGGTTTAAACAGCTGACGCACGTTTTGTGCTTTGTTTCACTGTCAAACATCTTCAGTTTGGTCCATAATTTAACCATGAATCGTCTTACAAACGAACAACGCTTGCAAATCATTGAATTTTATTATAAAAATGCGTGTTCTGTTAAAAAAGTTTAGATCCACTTTTTTATCGAAAAATTGTGTTCAGCGACGAAGCTCATTTTTGGATCAATGGGTACGTAAATAAGCAGAATTGTCGATTTTGAAGTGAAGATCAGCCAGAAGAATTGCAAGAGCTACCAATGTATCCAGAAAAGGTCACAGTTTGGTGCGGTTTATGGGCTGGAGGTATCATTGGACCGTACTTCTTCAAAGATGCTGCGAATCGTAACATAACTGTGAATGGTGAGCGCTACCGTGAAATGATATCCATTTTTTTTGCCCAAAAGGCAAGAGCTTGACTTGCATGACATGTGGTTTCAGCAAGACGGTGCCACATGCCACACAGCACGCGTAACAATGGACTTGTTGAGAGGCGAGTTCGGTGAACATTTTATTTCACTTCGGGACCTATCTATAGGTCACCCAGATCGTGCGATATAACGCCTTTAGATTAGATGTTATTTTTTGTGGGGCTATGTTAAAGCTCAAGCTCATTTTTCTAATAGCGGTCGCCCCTCGGCAGGCAATGGCAAACCTCCGAGTGTATTTCTGCCATGAAAAAGCTCCTCATAAAAATATCTGCCGTTCGGAGTCGGCTTGAAACTGTAGGTCCCTCCATTTGTGGAACAACATCAACACGCACACCACAAATAGGAGGAGGAGCTCGGCCAAACACCTAACAGAAGTGTACGCGCCAAATATTTATTTATTTTTTTTTATGTTAAAGCTCATGTCTATTCAGACAAGCCTGCTTCAATTAACGCATTGGAAGACAACATTAAAGAATTTATATGTGAGATACCGGCCGAAACATTGGAAAGAGTATACCAAAATTGGACTAAGCGGATGGTCATTTGAAGCGCAGTCACGGTCAACATTGGCATGAAATAATCTTCAAACATTGAATTATATGGACTGTACTTTCGATTTAAATAAAAGTTTCATGCATTTTTCTGAATTTTACGTGTGTTTTTTTTGAAAAGCTTTCTTATAGCTCTTAAAAAATCACCCGTTATATGACTTAAATAGAATTACATCTTCTAAGTGAAACTGTTTTACAATACATATTCGAAATTTTTTAGTGTGTAAGCATCATGGATGCATGTGTGTTAGCAGCCTATATTTCCATGCTTTAAGCCCGACAACGACTTTGCTTGGCGACTGCAGAAATTCACTCTCTCTCTTTTTTCAATGCTACCGATGGCGCTGTTTTAAGAAATGTCCAGAGGTGGCGTTATACAATATTAAAAACAAAAAAACATTGTTTAGGTATAGGTTTCTTCGATTCGCCTAGCGTTAGCAAGAGGCGACGCAACTCGCAATATCATCAGCGAAATAGTCCGAAATTCGCGAACTCCAACCTTCAAGCGGAATTTCGATGCATTAGTTTAGGGCTATTTTTGCAGAATCAAACACGCACCCAAGTGCATTCCGACTCAGGTCTACTGCAATGGCTTCTGCTTTAGCTGTACTTACCCATATTTCCATACACTCGCCGTTCGACATCGCCCGCCATAACACAGCGAAAATACAAAATATTTGGTATGAGCCTGGCGCATTAGCCCCCATAAAAGGCATTAAAACGTGCTTTTTGTTGTTTTGCTTTTTAAAATTTTCTTGAGGACGGACATTAAGCGTGTGCGCTCTTCGCTCATTATGCGATCGTTTATATGCTAAAGTGTAGCAAAATGTATTTCACGCTTCCGCGTATGCTCCAGTACCGCCCATAACTCGTATAACTTCGCCATAGCTGTTGTGGGCGCGTTGCGCATTTTGAAGCCACGAAATTCTTTTCCGGTCGCATATCAATCCAAAAATTAAATGACAGCCAATTTGCATTTTTACGCAATGCAAAAACAAACACCGGCGGACTTGTGCGTGTACATATGAGCGCATACAAACACACTTACACGTATGATAATATAATATAATGTTTAGAACTTTTTTTTCGGTGTGGTTTTATGGGCGCATGGTGGTTGGTGGGTGCTGCTCAGCTGCATGCCTTGCCTCCTCCTAAGTAGCCGTATAAGTCACGCAGTAATTGTGTTTGGGGACACTTATTTGTTTTTTTTTTACTGCTTTCACTGGTTATTGGCTTTGATTGCAATTTGTTGTTTTTATTTTTGGTTTTGGCAACAGTAAATTTTGTTTAATGTTTTTATTTCATTGTTAGAAGTGATTTTTAAAGAGGATGATCGTAAAATTGTTGTGTGGTTGGGGGGTGGTTTGTGTTGTATTGCTTTCGTATGCTAATAAAATCTGTTTAAAATCCAATTTGAGCACTTTTCTTTTAATAGCAGTGCGCCTTACACTTCCCTCGGCTGTCATTTTTATTGACGCCAAGAGAGGAAATCGAACAGATTTTACATTTAAATTTAAAGCTCGCGCAAAAACGTCTGTTACATCGAATCTTCGAGATTTTTGCTAAGGAAAATGGTAAAAATTTTAAAGGCAGCCAGTTCTTTAATTAAATTTTAATTTAGCTATTATAAATATATTTCTTCTATAGCAAAGGCACAGGAAAGTGTGCATAAGTGACATTCCTATTAATGGGGCTTCACTGCTTACATTAGTATTAGGGATACTTATCAGTCGCGAGGTTGGGCCTTTTTGATTTTCCAACAATCCCAGAATCTTCGGGATTTGCTATTTCTTACGAAGCATATGAAATGGAGACAAAAAGACCCTTTTGTGATAAAAATACAACATTGAAAAATACTTTCCGGCAGGATTTTTGTGTTCATTGTTCATGTTTTAAAATTAGTGAATTACTGAAAAGCCAGTCACTTCAAATATTAGTTCGGGGAAAAATAAATCCTTTATTTTTGCGTACAATTTTTGCGCAAATGGTTTAAAACTGGGCGATGCTACGACAACTAACTTGCCGGTCAACTTCGATTGCTTCATTTTCTTTAACTTCATAAATGCCTGAACGGACGAGCGGACGAAACTAATATTCTACGCAATTAGATATTACAGCATCGGCACCGTAAACACCATTCACCGTTTCAGCGGTGTGGCTTGCAGTTTCGCCTTTATCAAAGAAAACCTGTAAAATGTGCCGAAATTTATCTCTGTTGACTTCGATTGTTAACACCCTGTAACTTACAACTGAATCGACCAAACAAAATTAATTATTTAAGTAAAAAACTGCATTTAAAAATATTTATTTATTTATGTTATTTTTGGAGTTAAGTTATTACAAAATATTGAATATCGTGGAAAATCTCGAGATCATAAAAATGGGAAAAGTTTGCATCTAAATCTTAAATCTTCAATTTTTTTCATTAAAATAGTCCGAGTTCAATCCAAAGCAAAGTAAAATGGATTTCTTTTTTTCGTAAGTAATTGGAAGGGTAATCGTTTGCTACCAAATTGAGCGTTAATTGAATTGAAACCACAGCAAATGATTCAAAATGTGCAGGCATATTCGTAGAAGGGATATTTTCGGGGTAATTGACCTCAATTTGGAGATTTTATTTCGATATTTCTGACATATTCAGAAAGGTGAGAAATAAATATCATATTTGCTAGAATGAGGAATTGTCGAAAATCTATTTTAGAACTCATCTGCATTTGAATATTAAAAATTTGAATGTGTTGAGAAATTGAAACGGATATTAGGTGAAGTGGAGAGGACGGCAGTACGAGGGTCGTTTGCAAGTGAGAAATATTCCACTCCTGGCACGTATCGAGGCGAAGTTTAGTTAGAAGCATCTCTTGGCAGAACACACACCAAGCTTCAGTTAGATCGGAATATTTCTTTATATTTGGCATTCGTTTAAATCGAGGAAGTCGTTCTTTTCCATCACCTCAACGCACCAGCTCGAGCCTCAGCTGTTGCAAAAACTGTGCAAAACTAATGAAGATAGGGTTCCAGCTCGTTTCATAACCCTTCTATTATCCAGACTAAGCTCCCTCGGATCGCTTGAACTATTATTTGTTACCCAATTTGAAGAAATGTCTGGTGGAAAGAAGATTCTATTCATACAGACTTGGGATCGTAGAAGAGAGCTGGGTGTGCGAAAATTAGTTGTAGTTAAGATAATATTTCGCTTATTGGAAAGGTGGGACGTCACATTTGAAACTTGGAACAGAATAGAATAGTCGACTTCAAAGCTCAGACGCCATGTACTCGTGTGACTTAGAAAAATTCAGTAGGGACTCATACAGTTATATTCATCTCACCGTCAATTCCTTTTGTCCCAATGGAAAATAGCAATTCCCATCAATTCCCACACTCACCTCCACTTAGTAACCTAAGCAACCATAGCTTAAGACGAGTTATCCAATCCGAATTTAAAACATTGTCAGGGCTAATGAGAGGGTACGCTTCATGGGAGTCCCCACTTTGATGTACACAACTTAAAGGTCTCCTGAAGTTCACAGTGTATAGCTCGGTGCGAGTAGCCGGAAAAGGCGTTTGATCTTCAAGTTAATAGAGGCGTCGCGCTATTGAGTATCTGATCATCTTACCCGTGGAGCTCACCATATCTTCATTAGGCTTGTACCTTATAGATATGTCCCACGTTTTTCAAGCTACATATATAAAAACACGATCCTAAGCCCGCGACTGATATAGTCTCTAAGTGATACCCACAGAAATGTAGAAAATCTACCTGCTACGGCAGCGTGCACTTCGGATTTGGAGGCACGGAATTTGTGTTTATATGCAAATAGTCTTACAACTAAGACCGTTAACTAATCCAAAAAAAAACAATTTTCAATAATCAACGCGATTTTCGAGCCACTTTTAACTCGCCCCTTGTTGCTTCAAAATTCAATCGGCTATAGAAATAGTTCTACAACTATACATACATACATTTGAGTTGTACAGTTTCCAGAAAAATAGTTTTAATGGCTTTCAAGTGGCAAAATGTTTCCGCGCCAAAATTTTGCTTTTCATATATTTGCTTAAAAACAATATTATAGAAATTTATATTTTCCAGAGAATCTGTACTTTTGCATAATCTCACTTATCTGAATTTCTTTGTTTTTGAAGTACCCTCAAGAAATACAGCATTAACCGGGACTATCTGAATATCAAATTCATTGTGTTTTATGTTAACTCTCGCAACTACATGAAAATCTACCCGTTTTGGTTTGAGCTACGCGCATTACTCCGCACAGTTCTTTGAAAATTGTGCAAACCAACAAATAAACAAATAAAAGCTCTTCAGCTCATTCCAATTCAATCGCATCGCAACTTAAAATACGACCTAAACATTTAATGCCCGGCTCTCAACAAATAACGCCAGCTTTGTGCATATGTTTGGCATTTTCCTAGTAATAAAGATGAAAGTAAGAAAACTCTGCCTTGAAGGGCAAGGCATTGCGAGTGACATAAAGTGGCACTAAACCACTTTTATTTCAGCTTAACGCGAGCGGGCTTTTATTTTATTTGATTACTTTCCGATAAGGAGATAAAAGTATATATCCATGAATATATACTGTTCATATATATTTGTCTATGTTTATGTAGAAGATGCTAAAATCTGCGGCATATATTGCTATAAGCGCACACATACACATAGACACATACACGTACACGTAAATTAGTTTTCGAACAAATTACGCTTGCGGCAATACTGCAACAGCTCATCGTTTCCTGGCTCAGGCGCAATGAAGTGGAAGCTAATGTGTTGGAAAAGTGTGCGGAAAAGCGTAGACCAGATATTTAGCCCCACATCCAACGAGGCAGCATATCAACTTTGTGAATTCAAGTAGAATTTGCATAACATGCCGCATTTTAAACTTATTTGTTCAAGCAGTGCTTCGTTTTTTCTTCAGTTCTCCTTTTTCATTGCCCTAGATGAACTTTGGGATTGATATCGACATACATACACACATGATTTTAAATTAAATTAGTTTCTTAGTTCACGCTTCACACAAAATTCTGCTTGTAAAAGATGCTCAATTGAAAATTGTAAATTTATTCCTGAAATTGGAAATAGCTGTCATGTTTGCATATATGTATGTATGTATGCATGCGTGTAAGTATTATAATACAAACCCACTATATTAGGCACAGTGAACGCGTTTGCCCACTTTTCGAGGCCAATTGGCTGTACAGGGAAGTCGACATGCCGCTTTCTTGATTCCACTTTGGCTGCTTAAGCTTCCCGTTCCATTATTTCAAAAGAACTTGAATGTACGAACGAATGGAGAATTGTTAAATCTTAAAAGAAACACACACACAATATTATCAGAAGTCAAAGAAAATACTAAAAACACGCATAAATTCAGTTAGAAAACTAACGTCTCGGAATTCCTCAGGCTTAGTTGAACAACTGGGAAAAGCACACATGAAAGAAGAGAGCAAATCCTTTGATGTGGCAATGGATTATTTCAACTCGAATATAATAAATGAACAAATTTGTGTTATTTTTTAACAGATGTCTGTCTCATGCTGAATAGAATTATTACAAAATAAGAGTGCGAAATATTTATTTTGTGGAAAAAAAACACCTAACACCGTCAGCCAAAAAAAAATTTAAAAACCAACGCGTTTTTGAAGCCACTTAAATCTCGCATTTTATTAAACCAAAATTCATTAAACTATAAAACTGCATACTCAAATTTTTTCTTACAATTCTGTTCGAAAATGTTGCTAACTTTTTCTGAATATTTTGACTGCAGTCGGCCGAAGATTATATCAAAAATTCGTATACATTTCGAAAAATTAACTTAGGCTTCTCACTCCAGCTTCAGATAGATTTTTATCAAGTCAGTGGCTATTAGGGGTGGGACTATTCGAATAAAAATTAATCGAATAATAAAATCTTTTATTCGAGAGGTATTCGTAATTCGAATAATATTTATTCGAATTTTTTATTCGTTTATTCGAATAATGCTATTCGAATACCTCACTATTCGAATACCTTACTATTCGAATACCTTACTATTCGAATACCTTACTATTCGAATACATCACTATTCGAATACTTCACTATTCGAATATTTTTGGTAAATATTTATTTAGATTAGCGGACTACTAATCGGTTTATGTACAAGTGCATGCACCATGAGAAGGGCCAATGTAATTTTTATATTTTTAAAAGCATTTTCTCCCTGATGTAAATGAATATATAGTGAGGTATTCGAATAGTAAGGTATTCGATTAATGAACTGTTCGAATTATTTGAAACGAATAGTATTATTCGTTTTATTCGAATAATGTTTATTCGAATATTATTCGAAAATAATCCCACCACCCCTAGTGGCTATGTCCGTAAATTTCTGCAATAAATAAATATTTCTTTGAATATATTTTTACCATATATGTATATGATATTTCTTATCAAAAGCCGTTTAGCAATTTTTCCTGCTCCAATTTTACCACTCAAGTGATTTTTATTTTATTTATTTCTTTTAACAACACTAAAAAAAAGGCTTAGGGAAATGTGTAACTGTAACGTACGAGTGTTAAGATATATCGCTCGAAAAAAGCAACTCAGCACATCCGTGCATTCATTTTTTGCTTCCGTTTCATTTTTGTTGCAAAAACAAGAATCTAAACTAAAAATATATTCTCCTTTCATATTTTCTATTCAAGTATTTATGCACTTGCTTGAAGGCTTGCTTGATTTCGGTGCGTGTCCTGGGGTTGCGCTGTCTTCATAAGGTAGTGGGGGTGTTGTGTGCGTGTAGCTTTAGTAAATTTCTATTGCCTTTGGGGCATTTGGAGTAAATTGAGTGTGGCGACATGCATTCGTGCGTTGCAATTTTATACAGCACAAGTATTTTAGCAGAAAATTTTCAAAATACGAATTCAGTTAAGTGGAAGCCTTTGGAAGTGTATTAGCCTTTTTGAAATATTAATTTACGTATTTGGTATGGAGGGAAGGAAGCTTTCAGCAAAAAGCAGTAGCATATTTTTGTTATGTGTACCAAAAGAAAGAAGTGATGGGCGGGAGCACAGATTGCACAGAAGTCGTAGTTCGGTAGAGTTTAGTTGTCAACCACTTCACTGCAGAATTAAAGTAGCGAAATTGGCGACTCTATGAGCTATCAGATTAGCTAAGAGGGTTTTTACCTAAAAGTGCTATTCTGCTTTCCTTACTTTCTTGAAGTGAACATGTCTCTCTAATACGTGGAAGATGCAGTGGGAATTGTTAGTAGGACACGACTTGGTGAAGCGGAAATTGGAATTTTAGTTAGATGGTTTCTTCAAAATTTTCTGCCATATTCTTAATTACAGAGTATAGTGAAAATAATTGCATTCTCGGTATAGCTTAAAAAAATAACAAAAACCACCGTCTTTGCCAACTTAGACCATGAAGCATTTGTAGTTTGGCCATGTGTATATAAGCTATGCTGTCGCTAAGCAAAGGCCATTAAAGTCTTGAGATTCAAGAGGACTGAAATAAATATTATTTTTCTAAAGAGCGATGATCGAAAAGTAATATTTTTGTTTACTGCTTCAAGCTCGTTGTTGCTTGGATGAGCTATTACTTCATGTATCATCCCTCAAATTGAAGTGATGTTGCCTACAGATCGCACAACAAAAAACTTTTAAGGACAAATATCTGTAATCTGAGTTTATTTCTTTAAAAATTTGATTCGAAAAATAAAATTCCCACAAAAAACCATTTGGAAGAGAAAAAATGCATACCCATTAGTAGACAATGATGATAGATTTACCAGGTTTCGCTCTTTAACTAAATTGTGAGGGGAACTTCGGCTGCCACGTCGTTTGGAAAATTCAACCGAATTCTGCACACATTGGTTCAATCAGTCGTTGTTAGCCTGCAACGAAGTGTCATTGGTTTATTTTTTCATATAACACCAACACAATTTTAGTTTTCTTGTAAACACTTCCCAAGTGACGGCAGCCCATCAGCTGATTTGGTGAGAGCCGAATAACGATCTGCTAAATAGCACACACCTCTAAAAAGCTTTTCACCATGATAAGTAGGAAAGTGGTGAAATTTTCTACTCGAGTCTTGTAAGATGAGTCCAAGGATTATAGATTACTTGGTTTTGCCATCAACTATGGTGAAAAAGAATACTGTGAGAACAACTTCGGCTGCCATCTTCACTCACTCGTCACATTTGTTCTTCGGATGGTAACGAAAAGACATGAGCGTTTGCTGCGTTGGTTTTTTACGTACATCACCAACTCAATCTTAGTTCTTTTATAAACAAACCTTTGTCATGACCCATATGACGTCAGCCAATCAGATGATTCTTTTGAGTTCGGTGAGAGCCTCTTCAAGCTTCTTGTTTTTAAGCACAATTTTATTTATCTGTCATTTTTTCTACGGACCATGTAAGCAACTACAATTTTCTGGGTAAAATAAATATCAAAATAAATTCTTTAGACAATTTAGACAACATTTAAAAAAATATATTATGTAATTATAAAAAAAGTTCTTAGCCAAAAATAAAAAAGCCAATATACATTTTTTTTATATTTTCGGTGATATTCGGGCTCCTATTACGCTAAATTATTATTATTTTTCACATTTTTTGGAAAAACATTTAAAATTTACGGAAAATTCAATTTTTCCTATGGAGTTTCACCGGTCAAATATTAAATAAAACCAATTAAAAATTTAGTGTCTCAAGTTTTTTGACATAGGAAAAGTTTAAAGTATAATATTGACCCAAGAAAAAATAGTTTTTCCTCCATCCTGGTATATACATTAAAACCCTCTTGAAATTAATTTCTGGCTTAATATATTTTATTCCTCGAAACAATAAATATCATACTTGAATTCCATAGTTCTGACCTACAAAAAAAAAATATTTTTAACAGATTCGACTATGTTGCCTTTTTTTAATGTTCATATTTTTGTATAGGTTTGTCTTAAAAAAATATAGAAATAAAATTAGATATGCGAAAATTAGAAAAATTGGATAAACTTTCATCAAAATTTCACACTTTTTAGTCGAAATTTAGAAAATTGGTACGCAGTTTCATAGTTCGTTAAATTCTAATATAGGTTAGGTTAGGTAGTGATGCCTGCCCAGAAAGTAAGGTCCACTTGGACGAAAAAGTTTGGTTCATCCTTTGTGTTACCATTGCAAGAGGGTGAAGGAAAAAATGGGAGAAAGGGAAGGGATGGGGAATGGTGAGTGTTTGTGGACTACGAACGGTCACTAGTCTGCAGTTGTGTTAACCTCTTTATGAAGTTCATCACATTTTTTGCTATCAACACCTGCTATATCAGCAGGCGTAGAATAGAAGTGAGAACCAAGATTCTTGAATCTTAGTCCCGCGAAGGCTGGGCAGCTAAAGAGCAGGTGCTGAGATGATTCCACCTCATCCTCCATACAGCTGACGCAAAATGGACTTGAGGTAGTTCCGAGTCTCACGGCATGTATACCTCGAGGACAATGCCCCGTGAGGATGCCCACGAAATTTGAGAGATGACATTTTGTCATCCCCAGGATATCCCTCGAACGCCTCCTATCCAAACGTGGCCAGAAGGACTTCGCGACCCGACACGTTCGTGTACTTGTCCAGCGCTCGCTGAGTTGGTGCAGAGCCCATCCTTCCAGGAGTAGAGCGCAGTTTGTCAAGGGGATCCCGATCCTCTCCTTTCGTGGGCACATTACCTCACAGGTCCCTTGTCTGGCCAGCTCGTTGGCTTCGCAGTTTCCTGCAATGCCACTGTGACCAGGTACCCAAATTATCTTTATGTCGAAGAATTCTGATGCAATCGAGTGTGAAACCAGGCATTCCTTGACCAGCTTCGAATTCGCCCTAATAGCCGCTTGGCTATCGGAGTAAATATTTACCTTCTTAACAATTATTACGCAAGTAAGTAGCCAGTCAGCTGCTTCTTTAATTGCGGCCACATCTGCTTGGAACACACTGCAGTGATCCGGTAGCCTGAATTTGAGTTTGATGGGGAGCTCTTTGCAGAATACTCCTCCTCCAACCCTACCGTCCAGCTTCGAGCCATCCGTGAACAGGTTAACGAGGCCCTGCCCCCAAGTGTTGCCCCGGTCCTCTCCTCCCTTGGTGGAATATAAAAAAATTCTAATATAAGAAAGTGCAGGCGTGAAGTTACTAGAAAATTCCGTTGATTTTTGATAATTTTTTTCCTTGATGGTGTTGCGTATCTTCTGCTATAACAAATCCATGAAGTTTGTTTTTTCGTATATGGAGAAAGCACGCAACATCAGCAGGCAAAAAAATGATCAAAAATCAAGTAAAATTATGAGTCAAGCCCAATCTATTAAAGGTGGTATGGGTAAATCAGCTGATTTGCTTTTTCTTTCGCCGTATCCGCGTGGCTGTCAGCCCAGAATGGAACAAGGCGAATTCGTTTTTTGTTTTCTACGTTGCCAATACTTTGCTGTGACAATCCCATGTACAAAACATTGTTGTTGGTGAAATACCAGCAACTTTAATAAATGCGCCTTGATTTTGGGTCACTTCAAATTTGCTCTTTATTATACACACTAAAATTTAATTGGGTGCAAAACTGAGCACTCAGATTTTTTTGTTTTGTTTTTTTTGTAGATTCTGGTTCAAAATTATTAAATTTTGATTGAACATTTTTTGAATGTTTAGAAATATGGCTTAACATGGTATTTGTTAAAGAGTGAACAATATTTTTATAGTAAAAAAAAATTAAATTGAAAAATAAATAATTAAATAATGGAAACTTATCAAAATCTTGTGTTGCTGTTTTTTCGCGTTCCGTGGGTATGAGTGCATGCACACTTATTTTTATTAGCCCAAAAGTTTATCCTCTAAAAAAAGCAGAAGAGATTTTCCCAGCAGTGTCTTAATTAAAATACCAAATGGGCAAGCTGGAAATTTTAACGAAATACTGAGAATGACTGACAGCTGGGGTCAACCAAGCAAAGTCAATGAAGGAATTCGCTCGCGTTGGGGTGAAAAGAAAATATCTGAGTAATGCGCTATGAGTCAAAATTGGCATTTTCTATTCAGAATGCTGCAGAATAATATCGAAGTGCGCAGCAGAACACAAAATGGGTAACGGGGTGGAAAAATACCAACTCTAAGTACGAAAATAATAATGTGAAACAGCTTGGCAAATGAATGCAAGCAATAGTGCCACCGGGGGGGGCGGTGTGTAAGCGCGCATTTGTATTTAATAAAAAGGAATCAGATTAAATTCCAAATGAGTGCAAACGAGCACAGCTTTTCTAAAGGCAATAACAAAGCACACAAATAGCATGGACGATGACGCGGAGGCGGAGAGATGCAGAGAACTAAATGGTGTAGCGGTTGCGCAAGTGTTGGACGGAAACGGACATTATCATGCGAATGCTACATTTCTGGTGCAGAAGGATATATTTGTGTGCATCTACATGAATTATACAAATGTTCGAATAAATACGCTTATCGCTAGCAAAGAAATGGAGAAATACGAAAATATGTGTGTGTGCATGTGAAGCTAAATCTGTGTGGGTACGGCACTGTAGGTCATCGCCATGCTTTTATATTTGACGAAATGTCAACAACCTTTCAATTGCTTACAAGTGAATGCACATAATATAATATATGTAAATACACACACATACATACACACATACTCCCATTTAAGGCATGATAAGAATATGTGCATGTATTGCTGGCGTATCAACCCTCTTCAATATCACTGCCTGCTTTGGTTCTTTTTTCACCTAAGGATATGCCACCCACCACTTGCTTCGTTGTGGTGGTAAATCAATGGCAGTTCTTGTATGTGTGTTGCAGTTGTTGTTTTTGCTGTCAATGACAATGATTTGCTTGAATACGCCAACAGTGCACAGATACTCGTTTGTGGGTTTGTAGTGCCAGAATTACCATTCAAACTTAGCGCCAGTGGGCATAGCGATTCAACACATACACATGCGTAGGCACACATATGCACATACATGAGTGAATATGTAGAAATGTTTGGTGAGCATCCGGGAAACGCCTTAATTAAATTCCTCGCAACATTTGTGCCATACACCAACAATAACAACGAGAGAGCGCTTAGGTTATAAGCAAAATATATTTCAAGGCTGGCCCAGTGCTTTCGCAGAAACGTTTATAGCGCCAGGGGCTCAAAGCACCGTGTGTTAGTTTGGCGATTAAATGGAAAAAATAAATTAATACAAACAAAATTCTATATACAACTCAATCAGAAGTAGAATGACTTGAAACTTGTTTTCTTGCTTAAAAAATGTGTAATAGGCAATTTTGGAAAATTAAATTTTAAATGCTTCTTCGAAAAAACAGAAAACTAATCACTGCGCCATGAAACACCAAACGCTTGAAAAGGTTTCTTCCAAAAGCAGTCGCTCCTTGGCAGGCAATGGCAAATCTCTGAGTGTATTTCTAGAAGCCTCTCATAAGACCGGTTTGTCGTTCGGATGTGGTTTCAAATGGTTTTTTTTCCCCCTGGATAAACATCGTGTAGAGGAAGCTTTCGTGAGGGCTGCTATACTCGCATAGTAGTATGCACGACTTGTAGCGTCACAGCTACACTTACGAATCCTAAACTCCCAGGTGCCGGTACAGTCCCATTGGAAAAGGCGAATATGAACTCACAGCCTTCGATTCCGAAAACAGTTTTCCTTTAAAGTCTTGCACACAAAACTTAGCATGCCGGAAATAAGGTATTTGTTTTTTTTATCGGAATGTCCAATGTACTACACATGGGCTCCCTTTTTCATTTTCTTTAAATCTACCCGACCTCCAAAGAAATTTGAGTAGATCTTCAGGTGCAAGGAGTCAAAGTGGTCGCTTCTTAACATATCAGTGCCAAAGACCTTAGCCTGACTCGAGCGAACCCAGGCAGATGCATGGAAAGGCGTCCGCCGTCTCATCATCCTCTCCAGATACTGGGCAGAGTACACTGTCTGAGATGCCTACCTTTTCCATGTGTTTCGCCCATAGAATGTGGCGTCATCAGTCCAACCAGCAGCCTACAGTTCCTTCTGGTTAATGACAAAAGGATCTGCAACAGAGGGTCGGACATGGTAGGTAACATCAGTTTTGTCCATCAGAGCATACCCCCGCAAATCTGTAGCTCTCGCAAGGTGCAGACTCACTAACCTCGGTAGTGCGACCCTAAATCTACTGGAGGTATGGTATAAGAAGCATGAAGAGGTACTCGAATTCATTAGAAGCCCCCCATTATGCACGCCTAGGCCACAACAGGGCTCGCTGCAAACTGTAGCCCACTGAAGACTAAATTAAGGATCGCGTTGAAGAATACAAATTAGGTTTTATAGTTGCTGTTGTGGTTTCGCATAGCTTGTTTTATAAAGGGGATTTAAGCTGAGTGGCTTTTCAAGCTGAGTGACTGCTCAGCAGTGAATGACCATGGAATGTTTCAAAGATTGTTTAGCTATTTCTGAACACTGTGCTCTGAATCAGCAAGTACGCTCTTATGCGACAAAATTTATCTGTTTGTTTTACCACATTGCTTGGTATCCTTACGTCCCCAGTTTATCAAACGCCATTGCCTACATTTCCCTTGGCCCACAATTGTAATAAAAATTCCGAAACGTATGCGAAATTAACCAAAAAAAGCAACACAATACAACAATAGCAGCAAAGTAAAACGATAAACTAACTACATATGTCCTTTGAAAGGACAACAGACAACGGGCAGCGGAGAGCGAGCAGGCGAAAGACAACTATGGCGGACACTTTGATTGGATGCGCGCACACACAATCGCCGTTATGCAAGAATAGCTGAATGAATGAACGAATGAGTGAATAAATGAATGAAGGACCGAACGGATGAAATGGACAAAATACTGTGGAATTGCTATGCTTTTCGCCTCAATGCAATGGTACGAATAATAGAAGAAGTCGCTCGTAAATAAAAGTAGGTACCATTGTAATGATTGCTGTAGGCGTAGAAAATTATTGCTTAAATGAATCGAACAAGAGATACAAATTGGATCAAGACAAGGCGGCGGGCACAGCAGGCAGAGGACAACCAGTGGAGCGTAGCGAAAGAAAAGCAGTAAAGGTGAAGTAACGCCAATTATTTTTATGGCTGCATACAGAGTTTTTGCTAGCACAGCCGCAGGACAATGCATAGCAAAGGGACAATTTCTATGCTTTTGCTGGCAAAGCAAGCAATAACTAATCTAATGCGCTAAGTAAAATAAAGTAAAGGGAGCGGGAGCGGGAGTGTGGCGGTGCAACAAAATGTTGCACATGAAATGGGCGTTGCGCGTTGGCATAAATACCAATTTAATTTCACCAGCAGGTAAAAGCAAGCTGTTTAAATATATTTTTCTAGCTATAGCGTTGACTAATTTCTCGTTTTCTCTAAGACTTGTATGCGGCAAAGGCGTCAATTCATTGCCAATGTTTAAAAAAGCAGAACAAATTAGTGTTACAATGGACCGCCGGCTATTAAATTATTTCATAATTATCGACCGATAAGCAGAGTGGCGAGTGCCACCCACTTAAAGCTGCAGTTGAATTTTCACAGTCACGTCAGAGCTACAAAAGTTCAACGAACTCAAAGTAACTGCAGAAGCGACAGCAAAACAAGGGATGCCATTTTTGGTGGCAACTTTGGAAAAGTGACGACGGCCTGTAGTGCTACAAAATGCTGTTACTTTAGCTGGCGGTTGCTCATGTCAATTAAGGCATTATTGTTGCTCATTTTGTTGCTTTTGTTATCGTGCTTGTGTAATTTTCCCATTTTCCGAAAATGTCCCTTTGCTCTTAGGGTGAGACAGCTGGTGTGGCTACTTCATTAATTTATATTAAAATTAAAATTACGTATACCACCCGTGCACCACAACAACTAAAAGAAAAATATCTGCTGAGGGAGAATAACAAGCAAGGAAAATATTGGGAAATTAAGTAAACACTTACGTGAATGCAGACAAAAATTTGCTCATAAAGATGGCAAATGCAATTTTTTTTTAGTAATTTCTATTTTTAATATTTTTTTAAATCGTTTTTTTAATATTTTTTTTTATTTCTTAAATAATTTTTTTTTCAACAGTTTTGTTAGTAATTTTTTAATATTTCTGTAAGTAGTTTTTTTTAATATTTTTTTTTATTTCATAAAATGATTTTTTTTTTTAAAGTTTTGTTACTAATTTTTTGCTATATTTTTTTATATTTTTTTCTCATTTTTTTTTATTTTTATTCAAATTTATAAGTATAATTAATATTCATAACATGACACCTAAATTAAAACTAATGAGTAATTTTCAATTAGTAGAATTCAAGTACAAATCATGCAATATTGACAACTAATTTAAGTTCGGTTAGGTGAAGTGGCTGTACGTCGACGCACCTAGTCCAGTCAGAGACCCGTTGTGATACCACCGGAGCTATCCTATCCTCACTCTACTTGGTCCCCTCTAAGTCATCGTGTGGCCTTACTGGCTATACTAGATAGTTTGAGATTCACAACACCCGCAATGTTGTCCAGAAAAGCGAGACTGAGAAATCTCAACTATCTTCTACACAGAGAAGATGCTCGACTATCTCTTCCACTTCTATATCCAGACAGCTTCTACAATAGCCCTCAGATGGTGCCCCTACTCTTCTGGCGCCCTTTATCGATATAGACAGTTTTGATGCAACTAAAAATATACCCGATGCAATTTTCTTCTTAATAAAATCCACGTAAACGGAGTTTGTTTGATTCAATTGCTTATTGCAATTTTCTTTATAAACTTTGTTAATATTTTTGAAGCACTTCATTTTAATACAAAATACAGTATATTTAAGGGGACAGATACCTGCAAACGGCCATATTTTCTCTGATTTTCATTAAAATTATTTAAAATGAAGAAGTCAATATATTTTTTTCAAAATTGGCATACAGTGTATTTATACATTAAAATTATATACATTTTATTTTTTAATCATTTAAAATGGCGGATGTACACTCAATTCTTCCAGGAAAGTCACAGCGCGGACGCTCAATCGAAGGGAATTGTAGTATCGGCGTCAGTGAGCTGAATACAAAAAACCAAACATTTTTTTGTTTACTAATGTCATAATTTCTATATGAATTAAAAAAATTCGTAGAAGTTAGTGCTTAAAAAAATGAATTTTGGGGCTTGTTTCTATTTTTGCTTCGAACAAATTACTTTCGGAAACTTGTAAATTCACATAGAAAGTAATATCATAAGAAAGATGTTTGCAAGTTCTGGGAGATCGGTCAATAACTTTTGGAGTTATGGTGTACACCAATTCGAAAAATATAGTTTAGAGAAAAACGCGTCTAAAGTTTGAATACATGAAAATTCCGCTCCCAGCACTCGAACGCAAAGAATAGAGTCGTCACGGTTAACGATCTATAATATAGGAAATACTTAAATTTAGGCTCTAACATTTTTATGAACATTTACATTAACATTTTATGAAAAAAAATTATTTTTTCGAAATTTTACAGGTATCTGTCCCCTTAAGCGAAAACCAAAAAAGGTAATTACTGTTTATTTGTCATATTTCTTACCTCGATCAGCTTACTGATTCTCCTGATATTAGACATTCTAACGATCTGCCTTTTTATCTTAAACCCAGAACCGTAATTCAGTGAAAATCGCGTAACAAAGGAATATAATGTGGATTTTCGTACTGAGCGTCTGATTTTTACAGAGAAATTATGACCTGGTTCCTGGGTAAAAAAATATTATTATTTGTAAATCAGTTTAAAGGATGGCCAAATCCGCCAAATCTCTCGGGCTGCGGCATTTGAAGAATAATCACGCTTTGCTTTAGGCGAAAGCTCCTTATGCAGCTGTGACGCGTTCCATGAATGTGGCATACGTTGAAGCACGAGGCATCATGCTTTCAGAGACTTGCCAATGCTGCCGTTTAGCACAAAATTAAACAAAATTCACGCACACACAGAAATCTTAGAGATTACTTAACAAAAAATATGGATATCAACACAGTGAGTGAGTGATAACCAGCAAGTTTCGCTTAAGGAATGCAGTGCAAACTTTTCAATCCAATTGGAAAAGGTAAATCTTGGAACTAATCGGCTTCAAGCCCTACATTCTGTGATGCATAATTTTTCATGGCGATGTCGTAGGAAACTCACGAAATTTCTACCCTCAAACTGTTTTTGAGATGCAGCATGTCCCATTTCCTAATTGTTGTCAGTCTAGTTTCTTTTTTTTGACTTTTTTTTTAGACCAAACGTTAGATCTTTGCATCAGTGCTAAGTGCCAAGCATGCTGAAGTTTCTCTGCTGGAATCTGCAAAGCAAATCATTATAATATTTTTTCTGCGGAGCTTTTAAATTTTAAATAAGAGTCACTTTTTGCACATTTCATTTTTTAATACTACGTTTGCCGTTGTTCTGAAGAGCTTCCACGTGCTTTATTTTCCTAGAATCGCTGTCACACTCCCGATGGCGCTACTTTCTACGTCGTCTAACTTTGCTAAATTTTTGTATTTTTGATAGCTGCATATTAGCATAGCAACAGTTTTGTACAGCATAAGCAACCTCTAATACGTGTGGCATGCAACACCAGCTGTGGCGTCGAGCAATACAGCCTTTGTAAGTAGTTGGCTCTATTTCTGCTGCTGCTGCTGCTACTCGTAGTGACCACAAACTGGAAGCAGGAACGTCGTTAACGAAGTGAAAGCATTAGAGAGATGATGTATGCTCTGTATTAATACTGTAATCCTTATCATCATCATTATGCGATTTTAGTGTTAGTTACTATGCTTTTCCGCTTTGCTTATGCTGCCCCAGCTGCTCGCCAACACATCAGATTTTCTAATGGCAAATGCGTCCTTTGTGAAAACACATCCTTCTTCATCCTGAGGTTGCTGCTGTTCTGTTGCTTGTGACAAGTTACTGTTCCTTTTCTTTTAAATTCTTAAATATGTGTGTGCTTTGTGCAACACTTCCTCCCACTGCTAGCGCTTTTTTTATTTTCCTTGTAATCTTTTAATAAATATTTAATGTTCCCCATTTTCTTTCGGTTCATTTATTTTGTGCATTTTTTTTCTGTTTGCTCGTTGTTCGTAAATGCTCTACATTTCCCTGAAGAACACTTGCTCGCGCTTGGAAAATATTAAAGAGCAAACCTTTGTAGGTATGTGGGTGTATTATTAAGCGAAATATTATAACAACCTGTGAGCGCCGCAATATTCCAAATTTGTATATTTTTTACTGTTCAAAAGCGATGAATTCCGTTCACTCTTATTAAAGAACTTTTTACTGGAGGCTGCTTGTTAACCAGAAGTTAAAAAAACTTACACGCCTACCAGTTTCAGCGGTTTTGAGAAGTTCACTATCCTTCACGTTTGTGAACTAGAAAGCAGTACTAAGGCAAATCGAGTATAAACAGTCTAATTGTTTTATATTTTCTATGTTCTTTGAAGTGGAAGAAAAGTTTCAAAATATACTGTCCATGGTACCCACTGGGTTCACTTAGGGAAAAAAGAATAACCAGGATTGAATATTTGGTTTATGCAGGAGTTGCAGAGTTGAAAAAAGTAGAGTGTTTCTCAAAGTTTGCGGGGGTTGACTGGATAAGGGATAATAACACACCGCTTTCGACATAAAAAAGGGCGGATTGGAAGAACATTTGCTTCCCGGGACTCATTGCGAGCCCTTATTATTTAGGCAGCTCACGACAGACGAAAGCACATCAATATTTTTGAAATGTCATGCAGTTATGTGAAAAAAATGCGTAGCAGCGCCAAATAAAAAATTTAAACAAACAAAATTGAAAAAAAAATTAAACAATTTTCAAGAAATTAAGAAGAATAAACGGAATTTTTCCGCAACTTGACATTTGCTCTTTAAAAAAGTTTGAAATTTTGATGAAAATATTAATTATTCTTTAACTTTGTACGCAGTTTGAAACTTGGTTTTTATAGAAGAATTAGTGATAATTATAGTTGAACTAGAGACTGATGAAGCCACAGGCAATGGCGTAGGCATACCCTTACAGACTTTGTTAGCTACTCGTTTGTGAGAAATTTGTAAGAGCAGCGATTGAAGGATGAAAACATTTGCAGAATCCACGGACAATTGTGGCCGGCGCTCAGAGCTAAACGCACAGAATCTCTGCTAAGTCTGATTTCCGATATACATAACAAGGCACACACCCAGAGGATGAGCCTATTCACATGATTTTTGCAAAGCTGCTGTCTAAATAAGAAAGTTAAAGAGACGCTCTCTCATCTTGTGTGCCATTGTCCGCTCTGTCCAGGCGTAGATTCGACACTTTAGGTAGACAATTTTTTATGAACTTGAAGATCTTAGGAACCACTTTGGAAATCACTGATCCCCTAAAATTTTTAAAATTTGCACACTAGTTTTGTAAAGATAAGGACAAGAACTCCACGCGGCGCAATCACTTACATACTAATTTTGTGATAAATAATAATTAGACTAATTTATTATTATATGAGGCCTTTTGTAGACTTTCTCTTGGGTTTGGTGATGGTTATGGGATGTGCAATTATTTGCAATAAGGTTTATTAAAATAAAACAAGCTTAGAATGGATAAGATATTTAATATTTATTATTTAATATAGGTAAGAAAAAAAAAATACTGAATTCTATTATTTTTAGGAATATTCAGCCTTCGGTCCGATAAGATACTGGTGCTTCGACAGGGCGCTTCTCACCAATGCTTATCTCATTAGGGTCAACGTAACTATCTCAGCAGTTTTAAACTTTTTTTAGCCCCTGGTTGAGCTTCTTATTCAGACTGGTTTAGACTGTGGGAAGCTTAGAGAGAGAGGTTGAGCCAACTCGGACTTACCTGCTTGACAAATGAGGGACACTTTGGCGAGATAAACATGGCAAGCGTTTTGATAACTATGATACTCGTAATCACTTCAATCTCTGGATAAAAGAGGTATTCGGTACCCTTGGAAAAGAAGAACGCTGCGACGTATAAGATATTCCCACGACAGTGGATTCGACGTTAACGCAACGACCGCATTTATATCCGGTCAAGGACTTGTCACTCCAGCAGCATTCCTAGTAAATCGTATCGATAATGTTATTGTCGCTACAACAACAACAACAGGTTATTTATCACATCCTCAACTTTTAATGCACTGGGCAATCTGATATAATCTTATGAAGGATAAGATCGCTTGCTTTCCTAGCGGCCATGGAATCAGCTATATTTTTCTTAAAAAATATTAATACATATAGATTTACTTAAGGCGAACCACAGCGTTCACACATCTCATCGTTCTTCAGATATAGTGAGCATTCTTTTCCACTTGACAGATCACTCCGCTGCAAACGTGAACGCAGTCAATTATGATCCCTGAGGTTACCTGAGAGCTATTTTGTACTTTGGACGAAATATGATTGATGTCTAGCTGACAGAAGATGCTTAACGTAGCGATGCTACTAATGAATTTAAAATTACATTACAGAAGATCAAAACTGAACTCGCTTGGCCTTGATTTCCTGCTAGATCTAATGATTCACGGGAATTAATTTGTTTAGAGAAAAATATCCAGAGGAAAAATAAGTACAAATAAATTTAAGCAGATTTTCTATTAAAACCACCCCCAACTCACACTGCGCGTGGGTACTTATACACTCAGGCTTCTTTAAAAGTTTACTAATCGAGAGGGGGAAAGAATACCCACTTTAAACTACTTGCAACAAGGTAAGCAGCTTAGATTTCCTTTACGAGTATATCAAATCGCTTTAAATTTAATAGACAAACATTTTTGGTCATTTGCTGATAAAAGCAGCCAAAGGTAGAGATTGCGTGGAAAGATGCTGCATACGAATATACAACATTTACGCATACAAGTGAAAGTATATATGTATGTGTACGATAGCAGGACTACGGTTAACTTACCTTGTTTTGTTGTTGTTGCTTTAGGAAGTGCTTTAAGTCACTTGCGCAAATAGCCGCGTAAATGGAAGAGCAGAAATATAAGCAAAAGCACGCGCTGCTACTTTGTGCTGGAGGGATTCAGGTGTGTAATTCAAATGTAGTGCATCTATGTATGTGTGCGTGCTTTTAAGTACGCCTTCGCTTTAAAGCTGGCACAGCTTTTGATTAATGGCATTTTGAGTAGCAGAAAATTGCTACAACAAATACATAAATAAAGTGGCCAAAGCATACGCGTGCTACAAATTAAAATTGGGGACTCGTAGTCTATCTTCTATGCGAAGCTTTTTTTTTTGTTTGTGATAAGCAAATTTTAAAATTGCTTATATCAAAGTGAGTTTCCAGTATCACTTAATAATCAATAAGTCCCATGAACATTTTTAATTAAGTAACGTTATACGTTGGAGCTGTGGATGGAATACGAATAGGTATGGAAATAAAAAAATGAGGAGTGGAAGCAGGATACGAGGCAACGAAATAATTGAGATGGAAAATCAAAGCCAAAGCTCAAGTACTCATGCACAGGAGCGCTAGTTGGGCTTAATCTTTGTAATATTCAGGGTTTTAATATCTTTTTTCAGCAAAGTTTTTTTGACAGTAGCGGAATATGCAGGTATTTTCTTCTGAGACTTTTGTATCAGTGGAAAATTTAATAATCAGTTGCGATGATTGATTCGCAATAACATCAAAATTGCCATATTCGAGGTATGTAACTCAGTTTTTGGAAATTATTTCGTTAACTGGGTCCAGAATTTGGCCATTGTAAATAATACCATTTTTTTCGAAACTTCAACTACTGTTCTATAATCGAAACAGGCTTGGCTCGGCGTAAGGCGCTAAGCAAAAAAAAAAAAAATGAAATGGCTCTGAAAAGTTTTCTCAAATAAGTGTCCCTGATTTTAAGAAAATGTGGCATAGAATTGAGTGACTAGATTGACCGAAGTATATTGGATATTGTCGTAAATTTTTTATTAAGTGTATTTTTTTTGTTAGCTTAAATGTAATAAGAACTAAACTGATTGAAATTTATTTAATGTTGAAAGTTCTGGTATGGAGTTTTTCTAAATTAAATATTTTAATTTGTTTAACCTTTTTATACATTTTTCTTATAATTTTTAGGATAATATATATATATATATAATTGGCGCGTAAACGCTTTTTTGAGTGTTTGGCCAAGCTCCTCCTTCTATTTGTGGCGTGTGTCTTGATGTTGTTCCACAAATGGAGGGACCTACAGTTCCAGGCCGACTCCGAACGGCAGATATTTTTATGGGGAGCTTTTTCATAACAGAAATACACTCGGAGGTTTGCCATTGAATGCCGAGGGGCGACCGCTATTAGAAAAATGCTTTTCTTAATTTCGGTGTTTCACCGAGATTCGAACCTACTTTCTCTCTGTGAATTCCGAATGGTAGTCACGCACCAACACATTCGGCTACGGCGGCCAAAAATACTGCAAACAAATCTTCGTTCTTTAACATTTTTATAATATTTTAGGATAAGTTATATTTACAAAAAACCTTCAATTTTTCCAAAATCTTCCATTTGTCTTCAAAATGTTTGGAAAACATTGTTTTGAATGTTTCGTAGTGGGATTCCCAGAGCTTTTCATAAAGTTGAAAATGCTGTGGGTTTTTTTGGAATTTGTTGAATTTTTGTGAATTTTTTCAAATATTGGAACTTTTATTTATAAAATCATCTTTGCTTTTAACATTTGTTTATATTTCTTTATAATTTTGTAGAATAAAATGTACTTAAAAACATCTTTTATTCTTATTTTTTGGAAAAGAAATGTGTTTTCAAAAGGTTTGATAATCTTTTTGTTTATTTTCATTTTTGAAAAACGCTCACCTTCAGATTATCTTTTTATATTTTGCGTTAATGCCTGAGGATATGCTTAGTAATCCCTAAACGTTTCGTGGTGGGATTTCCACTACTTTTAATAAAGCTAAAAATTTTGAGAATTTTTTGAGAAAATTGTTTGAAATTTGTCAGAGCCAGTGCCAAATACTATTCCAGCAAAGCGCCAGCATACGTACGTACGTACTGAAAAATAATAGGCCTCTTCTATTCGCCATTTCCCCGCTCGCTATCTCTATGCTCGATTAATTTGATGAGAAATTTGCATGCGAAAGCAACAACAAAATTATCGACTAAGTTTCGCTGCTAGCGAGTATGGCTATAGCTTATTAGGCCGCACTGCCTTACCAACACATGTAGTTTAAGTCAGCTCTCTTCCCGCATTGCCGACATACGTTCATTTGTACCAGTTGCTTCATCTATTCGCCACTTGCTAAATCTTGGCGAAAAGAAGAGGCCCAATATTACGGCTCTTTGCGAACCGATCAAGGCGTCGCTACGTAAATTAGTGAGCCGACACTCGGTTAGCTCTTTGACCTATTTGTGCCTTTGAGAAAGTAAGATACTTAAATTTTTATTTTCAATGAAATTTCAAATGTTATATCCGTGGCCAGATAGACGTCAAGAACGCCATTCGATTTTTCATCAATCTTCCAAAATTTCAATCGCTGCCCCTTTTGCTTTGATCGCATGTTTCAATTATGTTTGTATGCAAAGGTGCGAGGATGGGCGCGTATCTTCTAAATGATTACATCAATGTCAGTCGGCAAATCTTATTTTAGCATATAACAAATTTAGACATCAATTTAAGGGTAAAGGCAAATAATGGTGCATACATGTGGCATATGTAGCCATATCCATGTTTGTTTGCTTGCATGTAGGTGCGTGTGGCTGGCATTGCTATGAATCGAGCATTTCATTCAACGAGTGTGAATTTTCACATACTGATGATTTTTTGATGCAAACCAAACCAAAATCAACTACACACGTCTAGCACCGGAAAGGGCAGGAAAGTCAAAGGCGAAAGCAACAATTACATATGTACATATGTTTGCTTTGTGTGTAATGTGTGTGCGCGGATGTGCTGGAAGGGGCTGAGTTGGAAATGTTTTTTAGAAAAACAAAAGGCGAAAGGAAAAGAATAAACATTAAATTTAGATTAATGGAAGAAATAGAAAATTACAGCCACACAAAGTAAAAAACAAATCACTAAGTATATGTGCACACATACATGCGTGCATGCTTGCTAGTGGAATTGTGTGTGTTGGCGGATGAAGCATGATGTAAGCAGGAAAATACTCATTTAAATCCAATGTTAGATGTGAACCAAAGGCAAAAATGAAAAAAGGAGCAGCACATTAATATGAAAAACAACAAACAACAACAATAGCACAAATACGAACACTGCAAAGGGAAGATAAATCGAAAGCCACGCATGCCGAGGCGATTGCGGGCTGAAGGTTGGCGTGCGTATGTGTGAAAAATAACGAAATAAAATGAAACACTTGTCGGATTTACATTTCAAATTTCAAGGCACTTCAAGGAGTCGACATACTTCTCAGGAGTTTGGAAGAAGCTCTTGAAGCTGCCAGGAGTGCAAAATACGGATATTAAAGTGTATGTATATAAGTACCTACCACATATACAAAAGTAAAGTATGTAAATTTATTATAAGCACACGCCTGCACATACATACATTCATATATTCACGCAGAGATGCACAAAAGTAAGCAAAACCGCAAAGTAAAAGAAAATCAGTATATTTGCGGAAGTGGGTTTGATTAAAGCGAAAGCGAAAGTGAAGGAATAAATAAGAATAAATGAGAAAATAATATCCTCACAGGCATGCATGTAAGCGTACTCATGTAATTTGTATCCTTTCTGGTTTGTATTCTCAACGGCATAGTATTATTTGCACTCCTGTGCCCACCAAATTCAGGCTTCAGCAGCCCGAACTCAGCCACTCGATCTACTGCTCCAGTTAGGACATGAGATGTTAGTGACGTAAGCGAGGGTGCAGCAAACGTATAACTGAACTGGCAATAGCAAATATTATATAAATATCTATTACAAAAACAAATGCGCCGAAAATGTGTGCGCCATTGCATATCTATAGGCGTAAAAGCGTGCGAATACGCTTCGATTAGATATCAGCTGAGGCAGGATAGCGTCTTGTGTAACTTAATATGGACAATTTCTTGCTTTAAGACACTGGCTTATTTTTGCTGGAAATTTCTTACTCTAGACTCTGACTTATTTTTATTGGCCCAATTGCCTCTTTCTTCAGCCTGAAATTTAAAAAAGCCAACCCATTTTTGTAGGGGATAGTAACTGGCTCTGAAAAATGGGGCACGTACGAAGAAGCAAAGAAGAAAACTAATGCCAAATCGCAATGGGGCGAACCGAGCGATCACTGAGCTCAGATGAATGGCCTTGCATCGGAAATAACTCAATTGAGGAATTATGAAATTACAATATAAATGCAAAAACGCATATATCAGCTGCTTTAGTTTCATCATCAAAATAGGGCACCGAATACTTGCTTTATAGGTAAGAAAATTCTCAGCGTATTGTGAAAAAATTCATAAAATTAATGTGAATACTGAGCGCCTTCAAACGTTCACTTTGTTATACTAAAACTTTTTTTATTGACTTTTAATTTATTCCTTGGGGCAACTCAAAGTAATATATATATATATAGGGTGGGCCATGTAAAATTTGCTTTTTGAATCGGCTATAAAAAAAAACTAATTTTTTTAAACTTTTTTTTTATTTTGAATATTAAACATTGTCATTTATGAATAAAAATATCGTTCATATGACTGCCACGACTGGCTTTACAGTAGGCCATTCGATCAACCCAATTTTTAAGCACATTTTCGATTGTTTGGGCTCCAATTTCATGAATGGCAACTTCGATTTCGTGTTTTAAAACATCAATCGTCTCTGGATGGTTCGCATAGCATTTGTCCTTAACAGCTTCTCACAAAAAATAGCCCAATGGGCTTAAATCACAGCTCCGAGGCGGCCAATTGATATCGGAATTTCGGCTGATCATTCGGTTTTCAAAAACGGTAGCCAAAAGTTCGAGTGTAACTTTGGCAGTGTGACAAGTTGCACCGTCCTGTTGAAACCAAATGTCGTCCATGTCATCCTCTTCAATTTTTGGAAACAACTCGTTGAGCATGTCACGGTAACGCTCGCCATTTACTGTAACCGCGGCTCCTCGCTCATTTTCGAAAAAAAAAAATGGTCCGATGATTCCGCCAGACCAAAAACCGCATCAAACAGTTACTCGTTGTGGATGCATTTGCAGCTCTACAGTAGCGTGTGGATTTTCTGAGTCCCAAATCCGACAATTTTGCTTATTGACGTAGTCACCGATGTGAAAATCAGAAAAGAAAAAGAAGACTCATCACTTTGGAAATAGGTTTTCAATATTTCCCAATTTTGTTCAAGCGTATAGCTTGAATAGCCATTTCGTAAATGTCAAACCTTTAAGTAAATTATGAACACATTTGACATGCCATTTGTGTTACCATTCTCAAAAAAATAGGTGGGTCAAACAGCAAACGCTATATGGCCCACCCAGTACATATATATATATATATATATATAATTGACGCTGAAACTCTTTTACGGTGTATGTAGCACGGTCCTCCTATTTGTAGTTGTTTTAAAAATGACGGGACCTACAGTTTTCAGCCGATTCCGAACGGCAGATACTTTTTTTGTCTTTTTTTTTTCAAAGTAATACATTCAATAATTAATTCCAATGTCTAGTTCAAAATTGGTATACAAAACTTAAGAATGTTCCGCCCTTAGTCAGAGCATAAGGTAAAGAATAGCCTCTTCCAACGTCTTTTGTCATATGCATAACTCCTTATTTGACTCCAGGAACCAAAACCTTATGGATTTCACGCGAACTCCATTTGCGCAGTATTGGTGTTGTCGTTTTAAACCGTATGACCGTTTTAAACCGTATGACCAATTCAGCTCCATTTTCTCCTTTTGATTTCTGAGTTGTTAACTGTTTTTGAGCGCATAAAAGTCATCATTTGAAATTGAGTGTAGCCAGAGAACTCGGCAGATTATTCGTAGACATTTGATAATTAAAAACGAACAATTCATTGCAGATCGTGTCAGTGACTTTCTATGTCTGTAAGCAATAAAGAAGGACTGATTTGATGTTTATATTGAAGATCCTTATTTTGATGTTCTTGGATATAATATTGAGGTCTCTGATTTTTTCAATTTGAAGAAGGCTCGCTAGCTTTCCTAATTCCTGTGTATACGTCAGCATCTGCGCCGCCATCTATTACAGTGCCCATATAAGTAAAGCATTCAACGTCATCAATTACAAAGGTGTCAGTACCCAAAGGGAAGTTTAGAAGCTCTGTCACCGTGGTCTCCATGCCCATCAGTCTTGCATTTTCAACGAGTATCCAACGTTTTCTTTTCTCCGTACAGTGCATGTGAGAGAAAACATATGTATGCATTCGCGTAGTCCAGGTCTTTGTCTCAAGGCCCCATCCAGCACTATGGTAAATAGCATAGGGGGTAAAACACAGCCTTGGCGTACTCCACTTGCTATTTCGAGCTTCTCGCTATTCTTCTCTTTGAAACGCTGCGTTCGATGTCAGGCATCATTTTATCTGGTACGCCACAGATTTTCAGTGCTTCCAGGACAGCGTCAAAGTCAACAATATGAAGGAATTAAAAGAAATGCCATTCTGCTGACTTCTCGACGGTGATCCTAAGCGTATTAACGTGATCGGCAAAAGATTTTTGAGGTCAGAAGCTATTTTGCTTTGCTTTATGGACGGGAGACAATGAAAGCTAGAACTTACTAACACTTAATGGGCTATGAAACAGTTTGCCCAAATTTTAGATTTAAAATATTGAAAAATGTTACGGTAAATTTTTGAAATTTGTAAAGTTATTGTGAATTTTTTACACAGTTTAGAACTTTGATTTATAAAGTTTTTATTATACAATGAACTACATTTTCATGAAAAACTTACAAAAAACAGCTTGACATGCAAAATATGGCGAATATTCGTAAAAAATAGAGGGCTATGTTTGATGTCTTTGCTTTCATAATAATTTTCTAAAACCTTGGCGTTACTAGCAACTAAAGTTGTCCAAATTTTGCCATAAAATAATAAAGCTCTATCCACATAACTTGCAACACTTCTCAAGTATCAAGGCAGCTAGCAATCAAATCCGGAGCTGATCTATCCTAGAAAAAAAGAACTTAAGAGTTCTCATACGCATTCTAAAGCAAATCAAAAAACTATCGTATGAAACTACCTACAAATTCTATAGAAATATTTGTGTGGAAAGGTACACTTGTACACTTACACTGCTACGCCTATACGGAGTTCTTATATGTGTATGCATGCCTGCCTGCCTTTTTGGCTAAGCGCTTGTGCGCGTACCCTTTTCAAATCACAAACTTTTTTTCTGAGGTCTTTTTTCTCTATTCTTTCATTTCAAATAAATTGTATTTGTGTAAGATGTTTTTTCCATATTTTCCATTGTGCCGTGTCATGGCTCACAAAGTTGTAAACAATTTTTTATCCATAGGCCAAACAGCAACAAGAATCACAACAATGGAAGCAACAGCAGCAAAAAACAAACAACAAAATGCAAAGATAAAAAATCAACCGGCAAAAAGAAAAGTCTTATAGTAATTTTATGCGGCATAAAACCAATTTAAGCCGAGCTTGAAGTCGTAAATATAAAAATAAAAGGCAAACTAGTAGTAAAAAGCAAAACGAGAAGTAAAGCAAAAAAGGCAACTAGTTATAAAAAATCAAAAATAAAAAATTATACACAAATGGGTAAAATCGGCAAGAGTAAAATAAAATCAAAAAGTGGCTTAGGAGTGAAAAAGGAAAAAAATAAAATATATATACAGGGTGCTTCAAATTCAAGTTAATTTTTTGTGTGTTTTGTGCTGACAGCAGTTGCAATTCGTTGTAAATTAAGTGAATCAGCTACAGTTTAATAAAATAAGTTCGATTTCACTCGCGCAACGCTTACACTTAATTCGAAACGTTTACGCAAATGGGATATTTATGAAAATTCGCGATTTCGCAAAATTGGAGATATTTTCAGTGGCTGTAATCATCCAACAGAGCCCTAAATAAAAAAGTTAAATAAAATAGTGTAGATGACTGGTTTAGCACAACACGTAAAACACCAGTGTATGGTCCATCTTCGCCGTTCGATTTAAAATATCATTCAATCGAACGGTATTCGCATTCATTAAGCCTCCTTCTGCAACCACCAGGTAGCAAAGTTGAAGCTCCCTAAGCCTTACAGGAATGGTGAAATAATTCGAGCCATACTACCAGTGAGTGCCAACCTCAATAATCCGTTAATTTCATTCATCAAGACTTGGGTATCTTTGCTGAAAAAAAAATATTCGCAGATAAGCTCCATTCACTTATTTTCCACTTGAACGGAGGTTCGCGTCAGTTATTTGCGGGTATTTGTAAATCCATGGCAATATTTTGATCCATTGATTTGAAACCACAAAAGGAGCGTCACTCTTAGCACAATAACTCACGAACTAACGAATAGAATATCATGAAATTTTAACAGCTGTGTTTTTTAGGTTAGTACTAACTGAAAAAGAGGTGAATGCAATAAGACTAGTGCCATCTATGTGTTAGGCCCGGGGCTTTTCAGCCCATGTGTTATATCCGAATGTCATCGAAAATTTCCCCATAAGCATGGACACTCGAACTTGGAGGGCTCTTCTATATGTACCTAAAAACATATATACACATCACATACATGCATATATGTATGTACATTTGTATGTATGTATGTATATAAAATCACGGCCTAACAAACACTACATAAAAAACCAAAACACAAAGTAGTTTAACAAAATCAAAATATAAAATAAAAACAAAAAAAAAATAAAAAACATTTGCAAGCACAACTTGTTGCAAAAACAATAACTTCTTTTATTTTGATTTTCGAACTGGTTCTTGTGCAGCTGCTGCCGCGGTGACTGAAAGAAGGTGGCGCAAGCCTATGCCCAGCGGCTGTAGACGCCGCCAAGCCAGCGACGACGTGACGGTTGGGTTTGTGACTCAAAAGTAGACAAACCACAGCCAGAATAACTTTTTTCTATCGAACTCATACATACATACATACAATTATTTCTTGCTATGGCTGTCTTCAACTCGATTTGTTTTTCTAGAAACTGGTTCCAAAACCAAACATGAGTATAGAAAATCAAAACAAAGTGGCGTGACAGTCTAGCAAAAAAACTAGTACATAAACGAGTACCAGAAGTGGCATAAATCGAGAAAAAAGACAATGCACACAATATTTGCTTGCTGGTTCTAGTGGAGAAGCAAACACAAACAAAAATATAATAATAAAAAGTACAACGGATCCACCTTAAATCCATTTATATCGCTAAAGATTTCCTTATGCTCTGCGCGTGTTACTATTTCCTGATATTTATCGATACGGGTACATAAAATGTAGTATAAATTACATGCATATGTATGTATGTGTGTATGTATAAATGTAAGTGAATACGCATAGGCGTTGTTAACCACTTGTCACGGGGGAAACCAAATGCCTTAGTTTAGAAATTACAGCTATTGACTTTTAAAGTAAACAGCCCTTCAAAAATTGCCATCAAAACAGCACCAGGAACCAAAAAATTTGTTATGGCTTTGCTGCGAAAGCAAGATGTTTTCTGAGCTGCTATGCTGCGTACAGCCGAGGCAACAACGCAGTGCTAACAGTGAGCGGTATTTCAAATAGCTCAGTCACAGCACAACTCCGAACTGATTTTAATACACTGTGGATTTAGCTACAGAAGCGCGACAGCACAGAAAAACAAAAATCTAAAAAAATACATTATTGCAACCCTTTCCAAAATATGATTGCCTGCTCGGACTAAACAACATCTGTGTTAATCTTATAATACAAGAGCAAGACAATGCCAGTTATGCCAGTAAAGCGACAGCAAAAACGCATTCAACTTCACACATCTCAAAAAACAAAACAAACTGGTATTGCCACTTAGGCGGTTGGCGGTTGTAGAACTAACCTACGACTACGTTAAAAGCGGAGATAAATAAAAAAAAATGTATGTATGTTACCACATAAATGAAGTACCAACAAAATTGGTGGCCCTATAAGAGTAATGTGAAAACCAATTCCATTTTAACAGCTCATAGAATCCAAGCTGATTTTCCATTACCTGAGCTGGTTATCAGTTAAATAGTCAATTTGCTTTATATTAGAATACGCATACATTCTTATGTCTGATCCAAAAAAATTTAATTGAATTGTTGCTTGAACTTGTTGTTTCCTCGAACTTGCTTAGATGCGTGGGATTCTCAAAATAAATCGCTATAAATACGTTTCGATGGAAAATTTAAAAACTTTTTCAAAAATAAAACTTTTCTTCCGGCTAAACATAACGAAAGTTATAGTTAAAAAAGGTCAATTGTTTTTGTTGATGTTATAGAACAAAATAGTTGGCCCTTCTGGAGTATATAAGAAAATCGACCCAAAAGTAGTCTAATAGCCTCTCAAAGGCCCTCGAAGGAATTAGTAACAATGTCCCATGTACAATTCTTCAAGCCATTTTAAGCGAAGGTACCCAAGGTAGATGCCATCCACGAAGCACAAAATGCAGAGATTTGGCCAACATCAGACCGTTGACGGCTCTCAGCGATTATGAAAGAATCAGCTGCTTGGCTGACGTGACCGGGTCATGGCAGCGGTTTGCTTACCAAAAAGCTCAGATTGTGTCGGTAATATACGAAAAAATCAACGCAACCTTCACTTTATGTTAATTCGATGCCATCTGAACAACGACCGATAGGGCAGGTGTGTGAATACGTATGGAATGAACGGCCAAAGTAGTGCTACCGAATCACCGAAGTTAATCTTCCAATTTTGCTTCGGATGGCCAAACCTGATAATCGATCATACTGCGGACATTTAACTGGATATTGAATGTCCCTACCTTTCACAACCAGTCGTTTGGAGGAGTAAACAGCCATATTCCATCTTTCAACTAATTTTCGACATCGAGTCGTGGAGTTATCCAATAAACTACGAGATTCGTGGGCAAGGAATTAATATGGAGGTACTGTCCGCAGAAAATAGTTTATTTGTACATACATATGCACATACACACACACATATAATAATACGACTTTAAAAACTGATTTATGGAATCCAATTAACTTTTAACTGATTGCTGTCATTTAATTTTGTAATATTCATCGAAATATTAATTCTATGTTTTTAGTAGTATGAATAGCAAATAAACATACATATACGTAAATACATACATACGTTCATGTATGTATATCCAAACGTGCTGTTATAGCATGAAAAACACTTTTGTATTCCATTGATGCAGTCGAATGGGCAGTAGTCACATAAAAAATCTGTCACAACAGATCTGTGAAAAAAAAAAAACATAAACAAGAACAACTGCTGCTACAACTTAAAAGCTAATAACTACAAATAGCCAGACACTACAAATAATAACTCTTGCCATACCGAAAAAAGCACAAAACTCAACACAAAACACAAAACGCGGCTGTGAGCAAGCAAAAGATTTTAGAGTTCGCAACACGCGCAGCAGCACTTACGAGACAAACTTAGGGACGAGGAGGTGGAAATCGGCAGATAGGTAAGCTGGACCACGACAAGGTATGTACAGACATACTATGAAATTATGTGTCTACATACAGACATACCTATGTACGTACAAACATATGTACATCTGTAGTACTCGTATTTCGATACTTGTAGGCCGGCAATGTTGTTGGTAGTGGGTTGGCTAACCAAAGTGGACAGACTGAAATTAATTCTTATTTATGTTTATTCAGCCGGTATGGCATAATTAAGTTAAACATGGCCTTATAAATTCGAGACGCGTTTTTTCGTGTGAAACGTTTTATGCAATCACAAATATAGGCAATACATAAATCCATACACTAATATACATACATACATATAGACACGTACAAGTAGTTTTGGGGCAATCCATGGAAGATGGCAAAATACGATTACTAAACCAATTGTATTTGAAATGTTTCGAAGTATATAAAGCGACTAGCATTTTTTACCATTCAAGCAACTTTTATCGATAATACTTTTTTATCGATTATATATTGTTACTTGCTACCGCTTTCCATTCCTTTACAGCATGATTTGGACTAAGTTCATCCAATTGCGCACTCAACGTAGATTGGAAGCTGCTTTTAATTTCTTAATCTGAATAAAGCTTTTCTAAATTATATTTGAGGTAGCATGCCTCCTGTCTACCAGCACATGATCTATCTGGTTAGGTTTTCGGCTTCCAGGGATTTTCCACGTTTGTTTGTGGATGCGCCTGTGTTGGAAAGAAGTACTGCTGATCCATAAGTTATTTTCAGTTGCAAAGCTTATTAAGTATTGGCCATTATCACTAGTAGAATTGTGTAGAAGTGCATCCCAGAGACCTCTTTCACAAACTCTTCCTTGCCGAGTTTAGCGTTAAAGTCGCCCAGTAATATTAACATGCTGGAGCCAGAATTTGACGAAATTATCGCGGCCCTTAAAAAGCTTCGAAATGCAAGCGACAAACACTCTATAGCGGCTGAACTCTTGAAAGAAGGTGGTGAGGAGTTACATAAGTGCCTCCGCCATTTAATAATAGACGTATGGGAAAAAGAATCCATACCATCTGATTGGCTAGGATACATAATCTTCCCAGTACACAAAAAAGGTGATAAGAGAGTATGCGATAATAATCGTGGTATCTCACTGCTTAACACGATCTACAAGCTCTTTACAAATGTTCTCTATGAACGAATCAACGAATATGCTGAAAGACTAATTGAAGACTACCAATGCGGATTTCGTAGAGGCAAGTCTACAATCGAGCAATGTTTTGTTCTTAGCCAAATGTTTGAAAAACACTATGAACACGGGCTAGATGTTCACTGTCTATTCATTGATTTCAAACAAGCCTTCGACAGTGTTAAAAGAGATAGGATCCAGCACATATTGCTTATTCTTGGAATACCTGCCAAACTAATAAGGCTCATTAACGCAACGCCCACAAATACACAAGTAAAAGTGATCATTCAAGGGAAGCTCACAGAGTCGTTGCCTATTGAAACAGGTGTAAAACAAGGTGATGCCCTATCAACAGTCATATTTAATTTGATGCTGCACTTTGCGGTAAGGGAAGTCAACAAAGGTGGTACCTTGATAACTAAAACAACCCAAATATGTGCTGATGCAGATGACATCGCTATTCTCTTAAGAAATAGGAATGACTTAAGAGAAATTTTCCTAAAAATTAACAAAATTGTGAACGATATTGGCCTTTTTGTAAACGAAGGCAAAACCAAATATCTATTGAAATCGAGACGGCCTGTACATATGCCAAATTTCCATGTCGGAGCCTATACTTTTGAAGCAGTGCAGGATTTTAAGTACCTAGGAGTTATGTTCGCATGTAGCGGTGATTCAACTTCCGCCGTCAGGGATCGCATCAACGCCGCCAACAAAGTGTATTACGCCCACCTTAACTAGTTCAAGTCCCGACTTTTGTCTAAAGCTACAAAGTTCACTATGTACAAGACCCTTATTCGACCAATCCTAACATATGGTTGTGAGGTATGGACTCTTAAGGTTGATGATTGTGCTCAGATTGCTCGCATGGAAAGAAAAATTTTAAGAAAGATCTTTGGCCCAATAAGAATGGATGATGGTACCTATAGAATCCGACTGAACTCTGAACTGAACGATCTAACTCAGAACGAGACAGCTGTGCGTTTTGTTAAAGCGCAGCGCATAAGATGGCTAGGTCATGTGATCCGTATGCCTGTTGACTGTACCGTGAAGAAAGCCTTGACAATAAAGCTAATGGGCGTGAAGGACAAAGGCAGACCGAGGAACCGTTGGATAGGCGCAGTGGAACACGATCTTAAGAAGCTGGGAATACGTAACTACGAAGCAACAGTTCAAGATAGACCGCTTTGGAGGAGCATTTTGAAGGAAACTTTGACGCACCCTGCGTTGTAACGCTATGAAAGAAGAAGATATTGTTATCGATTGTAATGTTTTATCGATAATAAATTTTGTATCGTTTATAATTTTTATCGATGACACATTTACATCGGTTAAATTTTTTATCGATAATAATTTTTTTTATCGATTATATGTTTTTATCGATGACATATTTATATTGTTAGGGATTGTAATTTTTTACCGACTATACATTTTTATCGATAATACATTTTTATCGGTTATATATGTTTATAGATCTTAATTTTTTATCGATTAACAATTTTTATCATGTATATAACTTTTGTCATGAATTTATTTATCAGTAATATATTTTTATCGATAATACATTTTTATCCATTATGCATTTTGATCGACTATACAGTTTTATCGATATTATATTTTTTTCATTATATGTTTTTATGTATTCTAATTTTTTTATCGAGCATATATTTTTAGCGATTTTAATTTTTAACGAGAATACATTTTTATGGATAACACATTTTTATCGATAAAACATTTTTGTCGTTAACACATTTTCATCGATTACATGTTTTTAACGATGATACATTTTATCGATTATAATTTTTTTTTAGATTACATATTTTTATCGATTATAATATTTCATCGATTAATATTCCTCTAAATTTTATTTTACAAAACGCTCTTTAAAGCAATAATTATATGTAAATGTCTTTACTATACTTTGCTTTTTTATAATCGATTTCTTTATATATCGACCTTTTACTATTAATTTTTTGTTATAGGCTCCTTCAAATACCCATTATTTAATCGATTAAGCCGCCTCCGAACGGCAGATGATTTCTTACGAGGAGCTTTTTCATGGCAGGAATACACTCCGGAGGTTTGTCCATTGCCTGCCGAGTAGCGATCGTTATTAGAAGAGCTCTTTTTATTATTTTGGTGTTTCACCCGTGGATATTCGTAGCCGGACAATTCCGTATGGTAGTCACGCACCAACACATTCGGCTACGGCCACCGCTCGCACAAATATACAAGTATTTATTTCAGAAGCAAATAATAATTTTTGCTTTCTTCTTACTTTGCGTGATAAGATTCTGGTTTGTTTTGATTGAAACGTGGAAACTTCGAAAAATGCTTACCGTGGAAGGTCTCTATTGCCGGTACAGTATTTTTCCACGCCGCCACTGCGCTACGAAGTATAAAAATTTGCATATGTATGTTTGCAAAAACTATATAAAATCGCCAGACATGACATTTTTTTCTGCTCTTTTTTCATTAGCAATTTTTTGATTTAAAATTTGAGTGGCTAATGTTTTGCTTTGCCGATTTTAGTGCGCTCCCTCCTCATCCATTTTCGTAGTCGATTAAAGTGCGCCCATAAATATTTGCTCAGCAAACCGGTGGTAAACCTGAGTGGACCAAATTCGTACAATGGTGCTAGGGCAAATACAAGTGTCTGCATTAATATTTACACATACACACACGTACGTACATACATAAACTGTCGCGCATGCGTGCTAGCTAAAATGTTAGCCTAAAATGTCTATTTGTTGACAAAGAATTGTCAAGGCGCATAAAATTAGTACTCGCCGTCTGCAGTATAATAACTGGCGTCAAGTAGCCGCCGTCGAGTTCTAATACCAGTTGGTACGAAGGCACTAAAGCCAAAGCGTCTGCATATAATATTTTTAAAGTCATAAATTCTCTGCTAAAAGCTTTGTTTATTTTACTTTTTTTTTAAGAAATAATACTTGTACGAGTATTTTAATTTAAACTCATAACTTTTTGTCTATTCCACCTTTTCTTGCCGGTAATTCAGTAGCTTCACACAACAGAAATAATCTAATATTAATTAGCTTCGAAGAGTAAATAAATTCTAACACCATTTAAAGCCGGTATTATATTTGTGCATTAAAAAGGATACGGCATCGTGTTTTTTTGTCGAACTTAGTACTTACGAATTCGCTTAAGAAAGTAAATATTTGCAGTGTTTTTGGCTGGCCAATACTGTTTTAACCCACTAACGCACAAATCTAAATCGCTGGAAATTCAGAATTCTTATTGTTTCTTTTTGTGTATAGCCTTGGCGCGAGAAACTCAAAACCAAAGTCAGATTTGTGATATTTCTTCTCTAAGAAAGTAGTGAGATAATCTGTTGGATGTCTAAGTATCATAGTTTATGCAAATATTTTACTTTTTATACTAGTAACTGAATAATAATATAGTAATATCAAAATGTATGCATCTGCCGAATAAAAGCGTTTTTTGTGCGACAAGACTACTGAAAATATAGTTTTGACTTTCGACAGTCTAAAACTTTCGCTGAATTTTGACATTCCACTGACTTCTGGGAATAACTTAAAAGTTTTCATAATAAATAGTCAAAGGTATTCCTACTCTTTTCGATTTCCAGAGAGTTGAGAGCCCTTTGCTATTTTGATTACTTTTTCTGCTACATCTGGCGGTAAAAATGTCAATGCTCTAACTCGTCCTTGTTCGTCAGAGAGTTAAGATATTCAGTTTTTGATGGCGCAGACAATTTTTTTCGACTCGGTATTTGCGTCTCGAATTTTGCATGCAAATTGATTCCAAGAATGCTTAGTACCAAGTTATGCAACGCCTCAAATGTGCCAGCAAATATTGGAACAATTTGTAAATACTAGAAGAACAAATAGAAGAGCTAGGAAGAAAAAGAGTGCGTGTAGCGTAGTACACATAACAGAAGTGAAACTTTCAAGGCAGACAAAGAAAGAGGGAGAGACCCGAGAGAGAATGAGATAGAGAGAGAGAGAGAAAGAATATATGTATATCTAAATAACTTCACAACATTTGCAGAGAATACAAATAAAGAAAATTTACAAAAAACGGAGAAGGGTCGACCGGTGTAGGTAATCGCCGGACACAAGCCGTGGCAACAACGCGCACTACTCCGAGCGTTTATCACCCGCACAAGCGCAGCGATTCCAGGACCGCAGCAACGGCACAAATTACCGCTAGGCAATACCCATAAATCCGACGCCGGAATGGATAGCACTTTATAGAACGCACGAGCACTAGCCAGGGAAATAAGCGCCTAAAAGTAGGCACCAAAACAACAACGCCAAAAAAAGTGAGACCAAAACACGTCCCAAACAATAGTCACCAAGGAAATACAACGCCAAAACGTAGGCACCTAAAATATATTTCCTACAAGTTTGCACCAACAAACAAACGCCAAAAAGCAGGCAGTGTTATTTCTCACTAGAAATTAGCAACCACAAGCAAAAACTCAAGAAAAATAGCCTAAAGTGTATCTAAGATATTATATATATAAGGTATAGCTCTCTCTGTGTCCTTTTCCTCTACGTCATATCTTTTTTCTCTCTCGCAGAACGAAAATGCCCAAAACGTTGCATGGCCTTGAAGTTTTACTCCGCATTCTCGCTCGTCCATCGACGCATAAGAAGTTTCACTTCAAAAATTATAATCACAAAAATAGCTTAAATAGCAGAAGGCCACACAAATTTTGAGCCAAGAAACAAATTTATAATTTTCCGATGCTTTTTAATGCGCTGAACCCCAATCTGTACATCGAATTGTCACAGCTCGACTGGCTTCTAAGTAATAATAATACGAAATTGAGTTACTGTGAAATCATGAAATATTGTTTTCTTTAACGTAACGGTATATCGAAATGCAGCTATTCACCTTCTTAACCAATTTCGATATGATATTAAAAAATCTTTGTTTGTCGCCGAGGTATTAAATGGAAGATTTCGGTCAAATGTAATATCACAGCGGACCTTCATTTTCAGCCTAAATGTGCCATGGATCTTGCAGCTCCCACTCAACTTAACCTTAACCAACTTTGGTGGTTAAGTAGAAATTTTAAAGGAAAATATTTAATATTCGCAAAATCTTCTGCGTGCTAGAAGAAGGAAATGTTTGGCTATAAAGAGTTCTACCATTTTCTGAATAATATTTCGTCGCTATATCTTTTCTAGCTCGGACAAACATTTTCGTCTCACTTTCATATCTGCAAAACAGGCTTACAAAACTGCGAGTGTGAACTAAACGAAGCCTACGTATGCATATATGTATGTATGTGTGAAACAAAAAAGTTCAAATGGTTCTCATAAAACTTCAGTTAATTTAATCAGTCATCCATTTACAAGTTTTCGAGAAGAAAAAACATAAAAGTGGTTCAGAACAGGATTTTAACTTTGTAGAATGATCTTTTAAATTTACATTAACAAAAACAAAAAAAAGCAAAAACCAAAAACAAGAAGTAGGCTGGAAAAAAGCAATGGACAATTGAAAATTAGATACAAAGTCACACGGTTTAAAAACTTGCTAAAGAAATCACTGTAGAATTGTAAATATGTGAGGTGGTTATAAATGCTGTTCGTGTATAAGTAGGAGAAACTACCAGCCACAATACAAGCAGCAACAAAAATAAACTGTTATTGCTGTTTATGCTCTCTATGCTGCCGATGCTACATAGCTAATAAGCCATGATTGGGTTCTTTAACGTTTAGAAGCGCCAAAGTTGTAGCGCAGCTGGTTTCATGGCCCAACTACAGCTGCTGCTAGCTGCTGCGAACATTGGCAGCGTTGAAGTTAGAAGAGTCGAACGTCGCCGACCAAAGAAGGCAACCAATGTTAAATGATTGCAATGGGCTATTAGAAAAATAAACAAACTAGAAATAGACAGGCAGACATGTAAGCAGGCGGATAGAAAGGCTGGTCGATAGACAGATCGCCAACGGACAGAAGTCAAGCGACAAGGCGCAGCAAAGGAGGGTATCACTTGAGTCTGGGTCGCATCGATAGACAAATACATAAATGAGGCGACTAGCACAGCCGTCATGCATAAATGTGTCTGAATGTTTCGACGAGGAGCGAAGGAATAATCACTCAACACACTCGTCGAAGACTCCGGTAGCAACGTACCTATCCAGCTGTTGTTGCAGCTCGTCGGTTTGCTGATGCTAATGCTAAGGCTGATGCCTGCTTGCTTACCGGTTGTTAGCCATTGCGCCGATCGATGGAGCCAGCAATTAAGTGACCTGAGCAACAAAATAAATGGGGAAATCGCTGATAAGCGAAACACAGAAAATTATGGCCAACTTAAGCAGTGACTAACTGCACGTACATATATATTAACATAGCATACAAATCTATATATATATACACACACACATACATGCCTCCGTATATACAGACATGCAAGTGAGACAAACATCCAGTTAGAGTTACCGATGAGAGGTAATTGAAAACGCGCACAATTCGATATCTGTCAGCGATCTTATGGGGCACACACACATACACACATTGGTACATTGCCTCATATACCAGTCAGTATGTGAGGTTTAAGATAAGCTAAACATCAATATGGCAGGAATTTGTAAACTATGTATGTATGTAAGTCAGAAGGCGCTCCTTCAGTATTGTTGATTAGGGCTTAATATTCGTACACAGACGGAGGCTGTATCTTACTGATCCGGGATCTAGCCTCAGCAACCAAAATGATCATTAGCCTTTTATTTTTATTTTTTTTAAATTTTATTTTATTTTATTTTAATTAAAAAAAATATTTCTAAAGCCTTAAAAAGTTTTAGGAAGACAAATTCCGCGGTATCTTAGGATCTTCAAGTTGGAATCAAAGTATAATCAGGTTAATTTATAAGCGGGCTCTCTCGAAATACTTTTTGTGGATGAGGAGCCGCGAAGTTTGTGTAGTTTTTATTATTGCAAACTGCGCCACAAATCAATTTATAGACCTATAAAAGAGAAGAAGAAAATTAATTGGTTCCCAGCGCGTTTCATTTGATACTTTTTAATCGGACGTCAAAAAGCTCTCACCTTGTACTCAATTAGGATTTGGAAGGAATATCTTGCTCCGAAAAGCCAAAGAAATAAGCCGGGTATTTTGTAGGTGATAAAGACGCGGCGAGGTGCTACATCTTATATTCGCGAAAGATTCTTCAGCATGATTTTCAAGGCCACTGATAAGGACAAAACTATGGTTCTTTCTCTGATTAAGGTAGAACGTCTACAGACGAATGACCACACGGAAGCCCGCAATCAATTTTAATAAGAGATATAAGGTTATCTTCCCGTCTAGGTAAGAGTGGAACAGTAGGCAGACATGACTCCATGATGACTCGCGAAAATGCTGTGCAGACGCATCCGAAACGCTCCAGAGGGTAGGAGCAGGAATAGTGAGGCCTAGCGCACAAACATCTACAACGCTGAATACAGTTACTAAAATTTTCCATGCGGAGCTTTTCGCTATAATGGAAACAGTGAAGAGCGTATACAAACGAGCGTTCGAAAAAGTAAAAAATGGAAATACTTTCACACAGTCAACCAGTCGTCAAAGTCTTAAATAGCTTTACATCCAATTCAAAAGCTCTTATAGAATGTAAAAATGCACTCAACAAAATGTCGACTCTTCAACAGATTTCCCTGATTTGGGTACACGAAGGAAACCAGAAGGCAGCCTTGTATGGTGAAAAGGGGGCGGGAGGGCCATTTATCTGATCAAACCCATTTTTAGGCTTGAACAAAAATAACCTATAACAGGAAAATAAAAAATGGATCCAAATAAAAACTAAGAAATATGCTGACATTTCAGCATAAACGGCCTTAATCACTCCAAAAAGATGCTGAACGTGAATACTAACAGAGCAAAATCTGCTCTAACCCTAGACAAAAAGAGCCTCAGATTACTCTGTGAAGCGCTTGCAGGCCATTTTGCTTGCATTCGTCCTCACATGTGACCTAAGTGCGCCGTTGGCTTCAGCGGCTGCCACTTCAATCTAACCTAAACTATCGATTTTTAAATTCTTGGTGGGGTATTATTTTGGGTTCTTCGATTAGGATCAAGTTGTGCTGCATCTCAAATACTTGTTTGTGCCTTGAAACTGCATGTAAATTAGTAGGTCGATCGATCTTTGGAAAATTTCTCTGCAATAAAAGTTTGGAAACCTACTTCGCAATTACTTGCCGTGGCACACACGCAAGCTGTCGATCAGATTGCAAAAGTCAAAAGCAAAATCAGGCAATAACAAAACAAAAACCAAATCAAACGTGTGGTTGTTTATTTGGATTACAGCCAACTGGGTTGTTTTTTCGACAGATTTTTTTGTTCGTATTCGACTCGTTTTTCAGTTTATTTGTGACGCTGATTTGTTGTATGCCTTTTTATTTTATCGCCAGTTCATGTTTACTGCCACTTAATGGCTCTTCACCTGTGTGGTTTTGTGTGTGCTGCGTATGCGGCGATCGAGCCTAGTTGGTCCTGCTCTTGCTGGCCTTTTCGCCTTTTCGCCTTCTGCCAACACACTCTGACTGGGCTGGTGAATTGATTGCCAACAACAAACAATCAGCTGCAATAACAACAACAACAACAATATTTATGTATGTATGTGTATGTACTTGACTGGGTGAAAAGAGAAGAAAAAACGTAAGATGGAAGAGAGTGGTTGATGTAGGTACCAGGGCTGTCATTTTTATCTCTATTTTGTGGCTGTCGGCTGCATGCGTTCGCAATGATGCTGCGGCCGGGATCTACGAAAACTTACCGCATACATATGTATGTATGTGTAATTGCAACTGGATTTATACATTCACAGTTTTACCTTTGCCTTTTTAACGCTTTTTTCAATGGCTAGCATTTGTAGGTTTGTGTGTATGAACGCCTGGTCTAACTAAAGCAAAACTGCCATACTGTTTAACTGCGCATGCGCGCACGATCTGCCGAAGAAATACGACAAACAGCTTTAATAAACATTGAAATCGGCAGCAAGCAACAACAACAACAACTAGCGAATGCATAAACAACAAATAAATGGCAAATAAAAACGGTGACGACCTAAAACCGGCAACAAGAAGTCGCTAGCAAACACAGTAAACACTCGTATGTATGTATGTATGTATGAGTCTATGCACGCATGCAGCGCAAGAATCAAGAGTGCGCTTGTGCCCCTAACAATGACGCTTGGCCCATGCTGGTTGCCATTTGTTAGTATTTTATTTTGATGGAGACGGTTTTTTAGGTGCGGCCGAACTCTTGATTTGGCATACAAAATTGCCAACTTAATGTTGTTGCTGTTCAACTGTTCGGCTGAGTGGCTTAATGTGTATTGCCCATTGTGTGAGTGTGTGTATATATGTATGTATATATGTATGTATGTATGCATGTATGTTTATTTGTTGAGATACATGTTTGCTGCTCGTTGCCCAAATCCATTGCTGCTACCGCCTTTGGGCGTCTTAATACCCATTTTGGTTGAGACCCCGTAATCTCAGGGGACAAATTTTCCTTTTTTGACATCTGAAGATTTATTAGGTAGGTATTCAAATGTGTGAGTATGTGCTTGAGTATTCTTCTGGGATATGCGGATGACAATGCAAACTCACATATCGGGCAAGTATATACCCGCTACCGTTTGGTACTGAATCATTGCAATTTTTTTCTAAAGTTTGGTCAACACTTGACTGCAAAAACAAAATATTTGATTAGTGTGATATTTCCTATAAATTGTAACATTGAAGAAAGACCAAAGTTTGAATCCCCTGTATCCATTCATTCAGTATGTCAAAGCCTTTGAGGGGTCAAGCGAAACCCTTCAGCTTCCAGCAGCAAAAAAAACAAAGGTAGGCTGTACTGCGTACCTGTGCGCCGAGGGATCAAAGGCCATGTGTTTGCTGACAAGTAGGCAAGAGGTGGAGCAACAAACCTCTTTATAAAACCAATACTACTCTGCAACCTTAGCTAGCCTTCTCAAGCTTTTGATTACTGAGTGAGTAAATTCAGTGGAGTAAGTGCTGGGGGGTCATGAAAAGAACAATAAAGAGTTAGATGGGATGAATTTTAGGTTGCTCAATTGCTTTTTTTGAGGTTGTAAAAGACTTCGTGTATTTAGGAACCAGCATTAACACCGATAACAATGTCAGCCTTGAAATCCAACGTAGAATCTCTCTTGCCAACAAGCGCTACTTTGGACTGAGTAGGCAACTGAGCAGTAAAGACCTCTCTCGTCGAACAAAACTAACACTCTACAAGGCTCTCATCATGCCCGTCCTAACGTATGGCGCAGAAGCTTGGACGATGACAACATACGATGAAGCGACGATTGAAGTGTTTGAGAGAAAGATTCTGCGCAAATTTTTGGACCTTTGCACGTTGGCAGCGGCGAATATCGCAGGCGATTGAACAATGAGCTGTATGAGCTTTACGACGACATAGACATAGCGCAGCGAATAAAGATCCAGCGGCTGGGTCATGTCGTCCGAATTGATACAAACGCCCCGGCTCTAAAAGTTTTCGATGCGGTACCAGCTGGTGGTAACAGAGGAAGAGGAAGACCTCCTCTGCGTTGGAAAGATCAGGTGGAGAAGGACTTGGCTTCACTTGGTGTGACCAACTGGCGCCGGTTAGCCCAAGAAAGAAACGACTGGCGCGCTTTGTTAAACTCGGCCAAAATCGCGTAAGCGGTTATAGCGCCAATTAAGAAGAAGAGAGAATTGCTTTTTTACATAGGACATTGGTTGGGACTGTCAGTTAGTTATGCGACAGATTGCTAGCATTTTTGAATGAAGGGACGTCGGGAAATATTCGACTAAACGTCCAGTCTCGGGAAGCCACACATAAACTATTAGCTAAATAGTAAAACAAGCTACTGCGAGACTCTCAAAGGCGGAAGTGTCTCTCTTTGAGGGACACGCCCATGAGGATGATGAACCGTCTACCAGCCGTGGAGCTTGTCATGAACAAGCCTTAGATGCTATGGGATTGTGTGTATTAGTGCCCACATACTAAGTATCTAAAACAGAAAAGCGAGAAGGTTCCCGAGGAGCCACAACTGCTGCTAAGGATCGGATTAGCGATCGACCTAACAGTTCTCAACAGCGATCACCTTCGCCATTGCTGCCAACCATAAGAACTGATACTGGTCGGGTTAGTAACCGATCGAAAGTATCCCAGCAGGAAGATTAGGCTCCACAAACTCATAGAATGTCGGCGAGACTATGAGCACGGGAAATTATCCAACTCTGGCAGGGCGATGTGAAGCAATCGTCCAACTCTAGCAGGGCGACTCTCCCACCGCCTGGTCTGCTTGGCGCTTTGGATGGCCCCAGAAATACGGGGTTGAGTGACGTGGGGGTGAAATGGTACCTGTGCCACCTAGAAGAGGGTCCAGTGGCAGCTCACCAGAAAAGTGTATTCAGATTTCTCATAAAATTTCCTCCCGACCTGCGCTAATTCCACCATGAAACGACACTAAGTATTTTTTTTGATGTGTGCTTTCGGTGTAAATGGGTAAGTGATTGAGATTATACTGATTACGCATTTAGAGCACGTAATGGATGACTTCGATTGGTTGTTAAATGTCAAAATTATTCAATAATTCCATAAACCAGCGTTAATTAGGTGGCGCACCCTGTACCATTTGCCTGGTCTCTGTCTCAAATGGGCTGTAGCAGCCGTACACCACAAAGGCTTATTACGTTAATTTGAGCATCGTGGCCCTAAATATACCACATTTGCTGCCTTCTCTACACCCTCGAACGGCACACCCACCACATGGTTTTGCGCATATTGGCTGAACATTTTCGCAGTGGAGTAAAATTTCTTTTCTACGGAATTGGCTGCGCTTTCGCTATTATAAGCATCTATTGTTAGCAGATTTACTATAATTGCATTGATGATTGTAGTTGCAGTAATTTATAGCGTACATAGGTATGTATATAGGTGTGTAAGTGCATGAATTTCGCTACTAAAGCTAAGGCGATTTACTATGCAATTGTTTGTGATTTTCCGCTTTCCTTCGCGCAATTTGGGACGTAGAGTGGCTTAATTTTTGAATTCTTCTATTTCTCCTATTACAATTTGCTTTATTGTTATTGCTGAGGCAGGAACTGCACTCTGCGCACAGGAAATCAATTAAACCCCCTCTTAGCTCAATATTTCTTTAAATTTTCCATGCATTTGTGAGTATTTTTTTTGGGATTTTGCTTTTCAATAGAAATTTTGTTTATATTATTTTTGATTTGCTGCTGCCTTTCTTGGGTCTCGCTGCACTTTTTCTGCTTGTTTGTGTGCATAAAAAAAAAATTAAGAAAAAATCGTGCAACAAACAACAAGAGGAAATCAATTCAAAAATACCGCAGATCGCAACAAATTCAAAAGCATAATAATCATAACAATAATAACAAAAAAAGCAACAAAAAAATATTGCTTAGCTCAATTGCTGGCGAAATGAAAAAGAAGCAAAGCAAAATGAAGCGTTGAAATGAGAAAAATGTTTATGTGGTTGTGTTTTATTTTTGTTTTTGTTTTAATTTTTTTCTCAAATTGTAAATTGCACTCAAACTTCCTTCAACCAAAAGGAAATTTATTAGTTTTCAACAATTGATTTATAGCATAATTTTGGAAATTAAAGCAGGCAACAAATAAACCTTAATGCAGCGCACCGACGAACCTATAAACATATGTACAGACATACAGACTTAAGTATGTGTATGAGTATGTATTAAAAAACGAATACGCGTTGATACCGCATATAATGCATGCACATACTTGCATGCACCCTGCAGGAAAAAACTGAAGTAATGAAAAAAAAGTCTTGATTAAAATTAGTACCTTTTCGCAAATTTTGAACCGGTTTGCGATGTTTGCTGCAAGTAGTGACATCAAAGCAGTGTCAAAGCAGCAGCATATACGTAAACAATACACTTTTCACATGCGATGACCTGACTGGTTATTAATGTCCGGTCATGATAACGGTTTTATGACAAATGTATCGTTCCGTTAGAAACACGTTTCACTTTGGCTCATTTCGATTTGAAGCCAAGATAAAATGGTAAAATGATGATGCATTGGTATATATCGAGTCGTCAAACAGTTGCACAATGAAAACTAAGTAAAGCGCAGTAAGTTGTTGTTCGCGGCGAGTTGAAAGATAGTATGAAGCCGTTCCTCTCCAAACGATAATCCTTCACCAACTGTCCTAGAAATCTTTTTTTGCTAACGAGACTCTGTCAAGCCGGCTTAACCATTCCTTCAGCGAGACAGAAATGCCTACGCCTGGCCTACTTGGTGACAAACCCGGTCTGGAGTTTCCGCTACCTTCCTCTCTCCACTGAGAATCTTCCTGGCCCACTCACGCGTCCGGGAATGCTTCTCAGAAAGCTGAGAAACATTTTGCGCCGCTATAGCGCTCCACAATCTTCGTAGCCACACGAAGGGCGGAGAAGGATCACCTACTTTGCCCTCCCTGCCGTTTAAGCCTAATAAGTCCTCGAAGAAACACCCCAAAGTCTCCGAAGAACTAGGTGAAGATCCTTAACTAGTGCTGGCTTCCCCATCCAGTACCACTGAACTAGGAGTCGCAGACGATTCCGCCTGCGATCCACTACCTATCAAAAGTGGATTCCCTCTCTTAACCCCCAGATTTATGCTGGAAATCGGTTTCAACTTTTCTTCAGGGGATGCCCCTGCCTTAGCTGCTTTCGCGTCGACTCCGATGCTTTACCTCCATTAGAAACTTCAGCCCTCAGGGCTGTTCATCAGGGCAAAAATATGAAAGCAGACGATTTCGTCCTTCCTGCTCTAAGAAGGGTTTTGGGATTCGATCTCCGAGCTCCCGGTACCACCGGAAAATTTGTGCATGGTTTTTGCTTTGTTTGTTGTGTTTACGTTGGAATTCATATTGGTAGTATTTGTGTCCCCACTCGAAGTCGCTATCCAAAGTCCATAGTGTGTAGTCGTCCTTAAGAGATCCCATCGTTGTCTGCGCCAAGGCAGGAGTGAGGGCTGTGAGAGCCAGACCAGGCACGAAAACGGTAGTCATCTCAACCGCACCTACACCGCCAACCCAATGGCGACGGTTGTGGAACATACTCCGAGCCCTGCCATGGTTTTACCAGTTCTTAAAAAAAAGAATCTAAATCCGATTTTCCAAAAATTGGTTGCAGCTGGGGGCAACTGATACTTCCTGGTACACCAGGCGAGGATCGCATAAAACTCACTCTTTTTTATATCGAAAGCAGTTGAAACGCGGTCTAAATCCGTTACTAGTGGATTTCCCTACAAGGTACGCGTGCTTGCATGTGCATGTGCATGCTGCAGACCTTTAATCGCAGAAACGTATACAGCAGCGGAAGCATTGCTCGTTCAGCGCAATATTTTTTCTCCATTTTATATGTTTTTTTCGAATGCCCCCTTCCCAGGCTGTTTATTTTCTTCGGGATTTACGACGGCTTTCACATGGATTTTTAAGGTGTAACCGGCACTGTCAATGTTGCTGTGGCACCGCTACTGCGCTCGTAGCACACACACACATACGCACACACGGCATGCCGACTTTGGCAACACGGATACACTGATGCACGAATGCAGTGGAAGCGGCAGCAACAAAGCAATGCAGCCGAGGCGGCTGGCCGGCCTCAGTAATCAGCGTTTTGGTTGATTGGCGCTGGCTCAACGGTTCACTGCTTGCGCTGCTTAATCAAAAGAATTATTATTGTAATTAACTTAGATGAAAAATGCGCTTACCGATGCAATTATCCATTCAAATGGAAGTACAAATGTGTGAGTATGTATGAGTGCAATTGCGCGCTAATAAAAGAGTATATGTACGTTTGTATGTCTATTATAATTCAAGTTCGTAGTTAGTCGGCCTACACACATACATCTTCTTCTTCTTAATTGGCGCTATAACTGCTTACGCGATTTTGGCTGAGTTTAACGTACTAACCGGCGCCAGTTGGACACACCAAGTGAAGCCAAGCCCTTCTCCACCTGATCTTTCCAACGTAGAGGAGGCCTTCCTCTTCCTCTGCTACCATCAGCTGGTACCGCACCAAGTACTTTCAGAGGCGGAGCGTTTGTATCCATTCGGACGACATGACCCAGCCAACGTAGCCGCTGGATCTTTATTCGCTGCGCTATGTCCATGTCGACGTAAAGCTCACACAGCTCATCGTTCCATCGTCTGCGATATTCGCCGTTGCCAACGTGCAAAGGTCCAAAATCCTTACGCAGAATCTTTCTCTCAAACACTCCAAGCGTCGCTTCATCGGATGTTGTCATCGTCCAAGTTTCTGCGCCATACGTTAGGATGGGCATGATGAGCGTCTTATAGGGGGCTAATTTTGTTCATCGAGAGAGGACTTTACTACTCAATTGTCTACTTAGTCCAAAGTAGCACTTGTAGGCAAGAGAGATTCTGCGTGGATTTCAAGGCTGATATTATTGTCGGTGTTAATGCTGGTTCCTAAATGTACGAAGTCCTTTACAACCTCAAAATTATAATTGTCAACAGTGACGTGGGTGCCGATACAGGAGGTACCTCGTTCACCACCAGACCCATTCGCTTTGCCTCTTTATCCAGTTTTGAAGACGAACCACAGCGGTTGTTAAGGCCGCTGCTTCGATATCATATCGATCGATATTGTACCTGAGCGATTAAGTTCTGTGGCTCGTATGACCCTCTCCAACATCAGGTTAAAAAAGTCACACGACTGCGAGCCACCCTGTCTGAAACCTTGTTTGGTATCAAACGGCTCGGAGAGGTCCTTCCCAATTCTGACAGCGCTGCTGGTGTTGAGCAACGTCATCTGGCATAGCCGTATTAGGTTTGTGGGGATACCAAATTCAGACATCGCTGCATACAAGTAACTCCTTTCCGTACTGTCGAATGCAGCTTTGAAATCGATGAAAATATGGTGTGTGTCGATTCTCCTTTCATGGGTCTCTCTCCAAGATTTGGCGTATTGTAAATATTTGGTCGATGGTAGACTTTCCAGGTCTGAAGCCACACTGAGAAGGTCCAATCAGTTGGTTGACGGTGGGCTTCAGCCTTTCACACAATACGCTCGCTAGAACCTTATAGGCGATATTTAGAAGACTAATCCCGCGGTAATTGGCACAAATTGCAGGATCGCCCTTCTTATGGATTGGGCAGAGCACACTTAAATTCCAATCGGCAGGCATCCGACCATATTTTGCATAGGAGCTGATGCATGCACCTTACCAGCTCCTCGCCACCATGTTTGAATAGCTCAGCCGGCAGTCCGTCGGCGCCCGCGGCTTTATTGTTCTTTAGCCGCGTTATCGCTATTCTCACCTCGTCATGGTCGGGTAGCGGAACGTCAATTCGATCGTCGACGATTGGGGTATCGAGATTTTCACATTCTCTGTGAGATGCGCAGCTATCACTGTTTAACAGGTTCGAGAAGTGTTCCCTCCATAATTTAAGATTGCTCTGTACGTCAGTCACCAGTCTTTGTTCTTACAGGAAAACGTCCCGGCCTTAAAATCTTCTGTAAGCCGCCGAACTTTCTGGTAGAATTTTCGGGCGTTGTTCCTATTTGCCAGCATCTCAAGCTCTTCGCACTCACATATTTCGGCCTCTCGTTTCTTCTCTCGGATAATGCACACCTACCTGTAAATGCGCATATAGCAGAAAGTATCTTACATAGAAAAGAAAGTAAAATAGCTTTAAACTGAACATATCACTTGCCAATAAATTTTAGAAAACAAAAGCGCACCCGCATTGGCGAAAGAGATTTCAAGGCTGGCATTGTTATCGAAGCCCCTTACAACCACAAAATCATAATGGCGGATTTTTGGGCAATTCTTTCCAGAAGCGGGAGGGAGAGTCGAATGTTCTGGCTGTCTATTGCAATTGCAGCTTTTCGATGTCATACATTCTTCATCGCAACTTCATTGATCTGGTTTTGGGTTTTTCGATCAGGCAGACAATCCATTAGCTTGGTGTATTTTTTTATGTTGGAATCTGGGCTGTATGTTTTAAGGCCCGACGAAGTCGATCTGCCTCAGTCTGTTACCGGATGTTTCGTCTGTGCAGGCTGAAAATCGCGAAAAACTCCCTCCTTGCCAACCCTGGAATTTTGGTCGCCTAGCACGATTTTTGTACCCGCCACCACGACGTTCCAGACGCTCATAGAAGCAATATTTGGTCGCACCGTCCTTCTGTTCCATCGGACCGTGAGCGCAAATGAAGGCAGCACCAAAGTTTCGCTCCTTAACATGGCAGCTATAGTAGGCTTCATATGGTCCTATGTTATACTTGTCTTACCACGTCCATTACATCTCTAGAATGGCTGTGATATTAGCCTTAGCGCTCACGAGAACATCAGAAAAGAGACTGAAAACTAATAGTTTTATCTGTAGCTGAGTAATTCCAAGAAGAAACGTCCAACTCTCACAGTGTCAGTGTGTTGGCTATTATGCATTATATATATTTGTATAATGTATATTTGTAAAAGGTGTTGCATTTGTAATCAGCAATAGTCACTGTCACACTGGCTCTTCATCAACGAATTCAATGCTCAGCCCACAAATTCTGCGAAACCCAGAGCTAAAAGTCGGTCAATACTGGCTGCCTTTACATTTTACTTTTCCAAGTTTCTATTGAATTGTGGGACAGCTGCTATAGGCACATAAACCCTTTTTATGGTAGTTATTGGAGTTGCCGTACTTTTCCTAATTGAATACATTTACATGTACGTGTACGTGTGTGTCTGTATGTATACAAATAGCACAGTCTGTTTTTATGTAATAGTTATGCAAATCATTAAAACGCCTTGACTCAATTTTATTGTGCGTCGTCAAATGCCAACAACTACAACACGGGCAGCCCGATGCAACAAAAGCAATAAAAAACACCACCACCAACGCCGCACCAACCTCAAAAAGGATCAAGTGTGAATTTACGACCCAAACAAACGAGCGACTGCAACAAACAACCCTTTTTTATGGGAGAGGTGAGGTAGCGGGGAGAGTAGCAAGTGCCAGTGGGAAAGTATTTTATTTATGCGTTTTTTGTATATTTTTCGTCAGCATTAAAATTCTCACACTTTTTTGTGCGACTATGAGTATATGTATGCATGTATGTATGCGTGAATGTAGGTAAGTATCAAAGTACCAAAGTATATAAATACGAAAGTCCGTGCTTTTCTAGGGTAAAACTTGTCCTATTAAATTCACTGAAGCAAAAAGGAAACAAACGTTAATTGCTGAACCTGCATGCCACCAATAGCTGGCTGACTTTGCGGTACGTTTCGTCGTATAACTACGACATAAATACTTTAGAAGTTCCACTGTTTTAAATGGCATTTGTTGACCTTATGACTTGTGGAAAACATTTCGAATAACCGGTTTTTCCAACGCTCTATAAAACGTCTCTAAATCATAAATTTTTGACATTTGTGTACTATGCATATTATGCCGTTCACGTCGCCTCCCTGATTTTGTTGCCTTTCCACTCTATTCACATTTTCTTAACAGTCTCTCCTTGGCTCGCGCAAACATATTTGTCTTAATCTTCATTTACCATTTTTAATGGCCGGAAACGGTTGATGGAAATGGTGGTGTGAGTTAAGGGCTTTAAATATGTATGTAGTAATCAAAATTAATATTCACGCTGTACTAAATGGAATTTCCATTCGCGCTTAGGGCTACGGCGCTGGCCTTGTTGGCTTTTAAGCGCAACATTGTCTGAAACATTTTGTCCTGCGAAACAGATGTGGCCCAAATGGATTTTATTGCTGGCATAGCGAAAGGATTTCTAATTAGTTGTTACTTCCTTTGACGTAGTTTCTTCTTTGGTGTTTTTCGAACTGTTTGTTATTCCCGTGCAATTTCTGTTTTAGCACCGTCTACCATTTCACTACGTTGAACTCATAGGATGCGTTATCTAGAAACTTATCTTAGTATAGAACCAACTTTTTTCAAGTGCCCAGAGATTGAAAACTATACAAATTTACTGAGTCTAGCAATAGGGATAAAGAAAAGGCTACGAACTACCATCAACTATTGGATCTGGAGAAAACCTTAGCCTTGTGTATACAAGTTGGAATCACTGGGTCACTTCGAACGACTCCCACTCTCACTCAAGCGCTTAACGCAATGCTGAATGTACCAACCGTGAACAACGCAGTCAAACTGTTGCTGCACGTGTCGCAAACAAATTGAGGCCTGAGTTAGGTTGTCCTAAGCTATGGACACTTCAGTATCCTTTGAAGTTTTGAATACATTTAAGTGGTGATTGACCATGCACTCCATAGCAGGGTCCGAGCGGGCCGTTTTCTATTCGTTATTGTCTCAAAGAAAGACTAAGCGAGATGCCGCATTGGGAGACAGAGTCTGGTAATCCTGTTCACGAATGGCTATAAGTTTGACCGAAGAGTTGGGGAGTATTATGTCTGCAGCTCTCCATCGGACTCAAGTTCAGGCTACCGAACCACTGCAGTGTGCGATGGTAGCCACAAAAAAAGCTAAGACACAACAGTTGTCTGGTTGCTTACTTGCTGATTTTAAAGTGAAATAAAACAACGAAAATTCAAGTTGATTGGGCGATCTTTATTATTTTTATGTAGATCCATTTATAACATTTATTTTTAAAGACAATCCCTTTCAAATGCAATTGCGAAGTAATTCAACCATCCTTAAACGCCAATTTTGAAAGACTCGCCACTCGCTGGAAGACTTCGGTCGGTATCTCAAGATAACTTTCGTAATGCTGGCTTCCAATACCTAAATCGAAGCTGGTTTATCCATAAAGCATTTAGACTTTACATACCCCACAAATAACAGCCCAAAGGTGTGATATCACACGATATTGGTGGCCAATCCACTGGTCCAGGACGAGAGATAAATTGCTCTCCGAAACGACAACACAGTAAATCCATTGTGTCACGAGCTGCGCCATCTCGTTGGAACCAATGATGTGCAGATCACGAGCTTCAATTTCCGGCATCAAAAGATCATGGCGCGATTACGTTCAGCATTCACTTTTGCATTGGCGCCAGCCTCGTGCTTGAAGATTGATTCCTACATAGGCTACACCAAACGGTTGTTTTCAATGGACGTAATGGCTGTTATTGAGTAGCATCGGCAATTTTGTTTATTGACCTAGCCTTTAAGCAAAAACTGGGTCTCATCACAGAGCGTCGATTTTCGTAATACAATTTAATGTTAAGGCGTAAGTCTTTCCATGACGAAAAGTCAATGAATACTGAAAAAATGGATTTATTTAGTTGTAGTCACGCGTGATCTGTCAAAAGACTATTGGAAAAAATACCTCCAATCTGATCACCTTTCGCCTATATTCGCTTTACCAGGCTCTCTAAATTGCACTCAAGCTCAGGTCATTCAGTACCCGACTGTCACACCTCATACCCTACCAAAAATCATGCCGTGAAAAACTTATTTTATTTAGTGGACTGTTCAATTATTAGAAGCCTTATGTTTCATATGGAATGATTACCGATCAAAGTGAGTTAACTATGTAAGTATATGAGCCCCCATTGAGAATTTGAAGAGTCGGTTCATTAAGTGCACTTCTTGCTATCAATGATGAGTCTCTTTGAAAGTAATATTCTATAATATAATAAATAATTCAAAGGCACTAATTAAACAGGTGTTAAGAGTGCGCAGGCAAAATCCTCCTTCACGCTCGTATGTTTCTTCTATTGCAGTTACAAAAGCTATTCAAATAGCTTAATTTTTAATTAAAATACATTTGCATACACATAACGGTGCAAATTTCAATGCAAACGAAAGGCTCATACACTCGTAGCCATGAAGCACACCGACATACTAATACACACACAAGCACACAGTCACTCGTACAGTTACACTTTTATAAAGGCTGATATTACAAATTCAATGAATGTTGGCTGAACTGGTTGGTACTTGAATTTGCAGCAGGAACGGCAATTTCTACAACTTCTGACTTGCTGCAGGAAAATAAAGTCTAGCAAACGGAAGTGAACGCGGCAGTAATTATAGCCAAGTGGCAGAAATAGAAATCATAATACCCGGTTAGTTGTTCCGCCAGCCAACCTTTCCCTGCATTTGCCCCACTAATTGACGAAGGCGAAATGAATTGCCCTTTTTTGATCCTCTTTCTTTTGTTTTTGTTTTTTTTTTCGCCTTTTTTTTTTGCGAAAGTAAGTACGCTTTGCATTGTGCTTGTTGCTTTTGACTTTGTGTCGACACGAGTGGCTGTGTGTGCGTGTATGTGTGTGTGGGAGGGTGTGCTCCGCTGTGGGAAATGCGTTTAATTAGACCTTTAAATGCGCGCGTTCACGTACAAATGAAAACTTTTATAATTAAGCCATGAAGTGTGCGCACGAATTGAAAAGTCTCTCCTCCGCCTGCTCACACCTTGCATTCGCAACACTGCATAACTCTACTTGCCACATTTGTAAGCGCCTGCCTACTTATAAGTGGAGAAAAGTGCTGGATGCATAGCAACACTGCCATATTTCAGGCAACTATGAGCACTTGCCGTGTTGTGATGTTCTTGATTTGCATAGATTATGTGTCTGTGTGCGTATATATGCATGTGTATAGGCAAGTGTGCTTCAGTAACATATAAAAGTATGTTATAATTTTTCTTCTCGAGCTGCCACTTCTCGTATTCGCCTCTCACCTCCAACGTTAGAGTTTCTCAGCTCTCTAGCCATGCTGCCTCTCAGTCTTCTTCTTTTAATTATAATAATGCACACAAACTTAAATGTCTCTACATATTTATACATATTTACCCATTCTGCATAAATCGGACCTTTTACGTATACGAAAAGAACTAGCCCGTATGAGTGGGCACTAGACCACGCTTAACTGCAACGAATTCTCTCAACAGTGCACCTCACATGGAGACAAGCTTCCATTTCCTCTGTGAATGCCCTGCACTATGGAAGGACAGAATGTTAACCCTGGGCCAACCGCTGTTCGAGAATCTCGAACAACTATCTGACTTAGACGTTAACAATCAAATAAGGTTCCTTAACCGCACAGACTGGATATAGTTATGCTGTAAACAACCTTTAAACAAGTTGGTTGCGAGGATGTGGCAACAAAATGGCGCGGAAGCGCTAGTTGGATTCTGGAAGAATCACCACTTTAACCAACCAACCAACCAAAGCCCTCACATGACTACGGCCTTTTTGCACTAAACTCTATACTGTATAGCCTATGATCAGAAAGTATCGGGAATGTTTAAATACAACAAAACAGAGTAAAATTTCAGGCAAACTTATTTTATTCCTTCAAAATATGACCCGTCTGAAACAACACACATGTACCAACGTTTAACGCAGTCCTCCATGCAGCACTAGTAGGCCGACTAAGGAATGGCCTTCAGCTCCTTCGACGCATTCTCTTTGATCTGCTCTATCGACTGAAATCTCTTCCCTCGAAGTGGTTACTTCAACTTGGGAAACAAAAAGATGTCGCACCGGGTATTTACTTGATGTTTGGTCAAATAATCCAGCACAATTTGGGCTCGGTGCGATAGCGCGTTATCGTCATGCAAAATCCAAGAATTGCTTGCTCACATTTTCGGCTGTTAGCGACGTACAGCATCTCTCAAACCTTTCCAAATGGATAAATAGTGACAGATGTGTGTCTTACTGTCCTACCAACATCAGAAAAAACTATGGACCGGTTCCCGGTTCATTTAAATTAAACATTCCCGGGACTATTTGATCATAGGAAATGTGCATAATTGGCGCGCAGATCCCCTATAAGGTGACTGACTGAACTACTCTTCAAGTTTTGGCGCACATCCTAATTTTTTCAAAAAATAAAGGAACCCTTAGTTTTATGTCACCATCGAACTACAAATGATTTTTGTGTGACAAACATGGCAGCACAGCATGCGAAAGTTTGTCATTATCAGCCAAGTGGCGGTCCATATTAGAAAATCTTTTTTCTTCAACTTGAGGCTTCATAGAGTCACGCGACTAGGGCGTGGCACTAAACTCTATTTACAGAAACCAACCTTCTTCAGTGTAAAATAAAAAATAAAAAAAATAATTGGCGCATACACTTCTGTTAGGTGTTCGGCGATGTTGTTCTACAATTGTTTTTTCATGCCAGAAATACAAAATTCGCTTCGTTTGTAGCTGCCAACCAACGAAAACATCAGTTCACGACTATCAGCTGCTGCACAGATCTTTGTTGTTAATAACTTAATGAAAAAAATAAGCCACTCAGAATGTGGCCGCTGGAGCTTGATATCAAAGCTACTAACTCATCAAAAGTCAACTCTCTCTCTCTTCCTTCTAATACCCTTTTAGCGACTAGCACAAAGTAGTTAATATGAAACTACTCCTTCCTTCAGCTTAACCCAATTTGTTTCCTGTTGGGCACAAACTCGTACCTACATGAATACGTAACTAAGTTGCAAAGGTTTGTTGAAGTAGCAAAATAGCGCTCATAAAAAGGATTAGTTGCGCGCAATTAAAGAAAATATATTGCCAACTGTGTACACGCCCACTTTAATGCTCGACCCGACTGCTTTCGCTAGCATTTGTTAGAGTCAACATCTATGCTACCAGCCAGCGGTAGTGGAGGTTATGTAAGAGCACATCGCCTCATCATATCTGGCATACACACGAAAGCAGTTGGCTCTCAAAGATTTAAGTGAATGCTACCAATATTAGGAAGAGGCTAAATGTTAATACCAAGGTCTTAAGTGTGAGGTTTATAATTTACTCAAAATAAATTGTATTTGGAGCGTAATCAAATTATGAAAATATTTCGTCGCCCAATCACGCTGGTACATTTTCTTCGACTAAAGTCCTGTGCATCCGCGAGTTTTTCTCCGATTTCCTTGACATTTTGGCACAGTCTTTAGGAAAGCCTTACGCGTTAGAAGAAAATAAAAAATCATAATTGGCCAATGTGACTTCTGTCTTCTATATTCCAACAGTTCAAGGCTCGAAGAGTTCTTTTAAATTTTTGGCTCAGAGTTAGGAGTTGACCAATGCGAATTCTATCTTCCCTATTAAAATATTCTTAGACTCGCCAACTCTTTTTAATGCTTGGCCCAGGTACAAGGAGTTGGCCAATGAGACTTCTGTCTTTTAGACATTGCTAGGGTCATCCTTACCTACATACAAATTTCCATATGAAAGCGCGAATATACCTTAATGGCTACAGAATTACATCACAATTTGTGAACTTTGAAACGAACTTACATTTAGGAATGTCCTTTGTTAAACTGGACTAAGTAGGCAATGGAATAGTAAAGTCCTTTCTCGACGAACAGAACTAAAACTTTATAAGGCTCTCATCATGTCCGTCGTAACGAATGGCGCAGAAGCTTCTAGGATGACAATATCCGATGAGGCGTCCCTTGGAGACTGTATGCGCTTTACGACGACATAGACATAGTTCAGCGAATAAGGCTCCCATGGCTGGGCTCGTTGGCTGGGCCATGTCGTCCGAATGGAGACATACGCTCCGGATCTGAAAGTATTCGATGCGACGTAGAGACGTTAGAAAGACCTGGTGGAGAAGGGCTTGGCTTCATTTGGTGTGTCCAACTGGCACCGGTTAGCACGAGAAAGAAACAACTGGCGCGCTTTGTTAAACTCGGCCAAAATTACATAAAATTAAGAAGAAGAAATTACCTTTTTACAAGCAGATCGCCCATAGAGCCCGTTGGATTTCTTTGTTCAACTTTTTTTCAAGTGTAGCTTACACTTTTGTGCATAAAGCCCTAGCATCTTAGCGCAAAAAAGTAGTTTGTTTGTTAAAGCAGCATCAGGACACTCTGATCAGGCCACCCTGCAGTAACACGACATGACGCGCACGTCTTTAAAAATCCGCTCTTATTGGCAACCGTGTATGGGATTTTCATTAAGACATTCAAGAATTTGAACTTTTGAACTCAACCCACCAAACCCTTCAACATACAAATTCACAGTTAGGTTCTGAGATTCACAAATGGGTGTGCGAACGTATGGCAGCCACCAAGCAATTGGGCGCGTGCACTTAAACTCAAAGGTATAATCTATAATAATACACCCAAGAAGTACTTGAAGAAAATACTTGCATACCAAAAATGAGGAAAACGATGATGAGGAACTCAGGCGTGCGAAGTGGCGCGTAATTTTCGTTAAGATTTTCTTTTTGAGGCGGCAACTTTGACGTTAACTTTCGACTTTGTCGGTTATTTTCAACTTGAAAACGGCACAAAAACTGCGGTAACAGGAAGGCGCTAGGAAGCAAGATGGCGGCGACAAGCACAAAGATATGAAAAAGATGTTCGCGACGCATGTAAGAGGGTGGGGTGTACTTAAGAACTTAAGTGTATATATTACATACTTATACTCACTTACCGCATTTATGCAACATACATATGTGTGTGTGTGTGTGTGTGTTCTAATGCACATGTGCCGCATAAACTTTTTTGTGATATTCAAAACGTTTAAGCAACAAAAAGTTTTTCATAACTGCTACCCGCTTTGTAAATGTTAAATACGCCGCGCAGGGATAAAACTAGAGGAAGTGGAAGGGTTGTCGATTGAGGTTGTTGAAGTGCCGTGGTTTTGCGCTTACGGCAACCATTAACGAAATAGTAGTACACATAAGGGCGTTAGATGTCATAGCTGCACGCACACGTCCACATACGCGACATATGTACGTCGGTACACTAATATTTGCACACATATGCATCTACACGGTTGCAATTATGAACCAGCTTACGTGCTGCAGAATGTGCATATACATATACAAACATGTATGTGTATGTATGTGTGCGTAATAGTAGAGGTTAAGCAAGAATGCGTGCCTGTGCTGCCAAAAATGTAGCGAAGCGTTAACCTTCACATCCTCTGCTGCCGCTATCTGCCCATCGTGAGTCATCAGCCTTCAGTGGCAGCACAAAGAATGCTCCGTATGTGTCCATGTGCGTCCATGATTGGATTTTGGGTTAATATGCAATTTATGTACGATGCACATATGTCTAGATATCACAGTACGCGTGTGTGTGTTTGTGTTGGATTAAGAGGTCAAATATCAGATGTAAATATTTTTCGGTTAACGGTAATGGCTGCTTATTTACAGTTGGCCGCACAATTCCGACAACTTCATAATTTGCAATTTTCCAGCTACATGCAATTTTTGTGGTGGTTTTGATGCTATCCATCAACATGGCTCGATTCTAGGCAAACGCAGAAAGCCACTCAAATATGGAGGGTATTTACTGACGATGGAAAACTTTGAAAATTTTAATAAAGTTCAATAGAAGACCAAGTTTTGAAGTGATGTTACACTTGCAACGGTAATGTACTGCGTTCCTTCAAATACTGTGGCTATTTTTCTAGGATGTGATCAAAATTATATAGTAAAAATCAAAAACGCACTTTTCTGGATAGTAATCCATTGTAAATTTTTTGAGAAAAAATGTTGTGAATTCTTATTAAACAGCAACAAAGTCATCTATGCTATAGCAGCACATTAAGGTAAAATTTTTATTTTTTCAAAAAATCGGTTATAGGCCATGAGTAAGTGTAAGAGGAAGGCCATTTTTGAGAACTTGATATGTTTGTACGAGAGGTGGCTTTTATATGTCGAGATTTGGCAACCCTGGTGTTGCAATCTGGCAACTGACAGCTGTATCGCAAAGTTTGACATTTTTTGGCTTTTACGTACTCAGAACGTTTTGAAATACCAGCGCTATTTGTGCTGTTTACAGTAACTTAAAAGATTCATGTCGGTCCAATAATGGAATTATATCGTGAACATTTCCGTGCGATTATTTTTTACAACTTTCGACGTGGATTAACTCAGCAACATTGCATGGATGAACTTAATTCATTTTTTGGCGATGAAGCTCCATCAAGGACCAGTGTTTATCGATGGTATGGTGAATTCAATCGTGGTCGTAGTTCACTCCAAGACGAGTTTCGTGAAGGTCGTCCAAAATCAGTTGTTGTTCCGAAAACCATTGATGCTGTGCGCGAACTGATATTGTCATGTGACCTATGGTGAGATTGAGGCAATCTTAGGCATTAATGGGACCAGCATACATTCAATATTGCATAAACATTTCACTGTCAAAAAAATTTGTTCGCGTTGGATCCCACACAATTACATAATTTGTCAATCGCTCAAAAAACGGCTCGTGTCGATTGTTCGAAGGAAATGCTCAAAAAATACGATCACGGGGCTTCGAAACACGGGGATTTACGCGTATGAGCCCGAAAGTAAACAGCAGTCGACTGTATGGGTGTTTCAAGATGAGCCAAATCCAACAAAAGTTGTTCGCGCACGAAGCACTTCCAAGCAAATGGTCGCCTGTTTTTTCGGAAAAACTGGACATGTCGCAACCGTACCACTAGAACAACGCAGAACAGTAAATTCTGAGTGGTACACAACCATTTGTTTGCCAGTTGTCTTCCAAGAAATTAGGAAAACCAATCGCCAAAGACGGATCACTCTTCACCCGGGCAATGCGAGCTCTCACACATCGGCTCAAACAACTGCACTTTTGAGCACCCAAAACATCGAATTAATGGGTCATCCGCCGTATAGTCCTGAGTTGGCACCGAATGACTTCTTTTTATTCCCGTACGTAGAAAACAAACTGAGAGGTCAACGTTTTTCGACACCTGAAGAAGCGGTTGCGGCATTCAGAATGCATGTTTTGGAGGTACCTCATTCAGAGTGGCAAAATTGCTTCGACAATTGGTTCAAACGCATGCAAAAGTGTATAGATCTTCATGGAGAATATTTTGAAAAAAAATAAATGATTTTCGATGATTAAAATTTGTTTTTGTTCTCTAATCCCGACATATAAAAGGCACCCCTCGTAATTGCTTATATTCGAAATGTATAGGCCGAATTTGACGAAACCTCCATTGATAGATGGAGATATTTTCTGAGCCGGTTATAGGCTATTTTTATTCCGCATGTATACTACAAGTGGCGCTGGCATCGAAATATTTCCAAGCCTCCAATATTTATATAATTTACCTAAATAGGCATGAGTTACAGGGATTATAACTGAGTGACAGGGCTTATAACTCCGAACAACAGTAGAAGAAAAAGAAAGGATAAGAAGCTTGATACCCAGGTCCAATAAGCTTCATATATTTACTGATGGCTCGAAAATGTTGCACGGAGTAGGTGCAGGGATTTATTGCGCTGAACAAGGCATCAAGCGGACATTTATGCTCCCTAACCACTGCAGTATCTTTAAGCAGAAATCTTTAATGTAGAACTGGCTTCAGAAATTGTATTCGCAAAGAAATCGAGCTACTCGAAAATAAATATTTCTGTTCATAGTCAAGTGACGATAAAGACACTAAACTCATATGAAGATACTGGGGCGGGTGCAAAGGACTGCATGTATTGGCATCACTGGAGCATGTAAAACTTACCCCAGTGCTGCCCTGAATGTCGTCTTTCACTTACTTTTTATCGACTTTTACGTAATTTCCATTGCAGCTCAAAGCGCAATCAGGTGAAAGGAGATTGGCCTTTGGAGGCAATCTCTCAAGAAACATGGTAGCATTTTTGGGCAGTTAACACCGTATTTTACCGAACTTCGGACATATCTCTCTATCCACAAACTGAAGTTTGCGGGTCCTGCCGGGGCAATCTTTCCGAATAGGCAGGATTGGATCGAGGGGAAATCTGCACCGAAGCCTGCACCTCTGTCTTCACTGACGGCTTCAAGATGGAATCGGGATTGGAAGCAGAGCCGATTTGTCTGTTTCCCTAAATCTACCGCATACTGCTAGTATTTTTCAGGTAGGAGGCTTTCCGATCCTGCAGGCATACAAAATGCTGTGACGATGCCATGGTGCAGATCCGAATTGTAAACTCTTGTAAGGAGGAGATCTAACATCTTGGATGTGCAGGTAACATTTCTCTGAACTGGGTTTCAAGACGCAGGAAAATAAAGGGAAATCAAATTGCTGATGAGCTTGCCAGGAAGGGGACTGGATTGACTCAGAGACCTCCTGCTTAGTCATCGACCCCCCTTACTGTTGTTAAAGGGGGATAGCACAACTTGTTTCTCAGGAAAGCGCAGAAAAGAGTTATTCATGTGCTATTTCGAAACCCCTCTGGCTACTGTACAATAGACGGAGGACTCAGAGAGTTCTAAGGAATGAATTAGGAATTCCACACATTTTAGTGAATGTGCAAGCAAAAATGACTTCCAAAACTCAATATAAAATTTCCTACTATATAACTATGGCAACCCCATAAAAATATATGAAAAAGTTTGTGATGTATTTATTTTAAAATTTGTGATTTAATTCTTTAATGCAATTATATTAGACTGATTTAGGCGATTTTCTAGCTTAGGATTTCTGCTAGACAATACTGCATTTTTGGAGACCCGCGAATGTAATCGTTTTTATGAATGTACTATAAAAACCATAATTTTTGTTACCAGAGTTGCCATGTTTTATATTATCTTAAAAACTTTATATTCTGATCGCGTTACCTGGCGCACAGTGACAATAGACAAAAATCAAAAAATTGTAGCAATATATTAGAAAAAATAAAATGAAAATCTTCATTATATTGCTCAAATAAAATCACCTTAAGTCTATTTTTATTTTTTTTGCCTTATCAGTAAAATTATGATAAAGTCTACCTAAATAAAATCCTATTTTGTTTTTTTTAGATTTGATCAACATTTATTATTGTATGGTAGTTCGTTCTGAACGTTTCGATATTTTATAGTTTGACTCGTTTATTAGGGCAAATATTCAGCAAGGTATGTAAATATATTAATATATGTTTGGTATTTTTCTTAATTTTTTTTGTAAAGTAGTCATTATTTTTAGAAAACTCTTTTTTTGGTAAAAGGTCCCAAAAAGTGCCTTTCCAAATTTGTTGTTATTTGATATTTTAAACTGTACTGTTTTCAAAGGTATAGGTCTTTTTTTGCGCAAAGTTTTACTTTATTCCGAATTTTTATTTTTTAGGTACTTTGTCAAATATAAAAAATGAAGATTTGGCGGATACATGGATTTCATTGCCCAAAAAACAAAGGAAAAATAAGTTAGTTGGAAAGGTTCTAAACCTAAGGAGACTTCAGACTGTCACGAAAGCAGCTAAGCGGGAATTTGAAAAATATGTTGGCATTTTTTGTGGAAAAATAAATATTAAATGGCAAAAAAATTTTCGCAGAAAAGAACAGTTTTTAGCCAAAGAAAGCAAATGGCTGAACTCTGAAATATATATGACCTCATCACTAAAAGCTATTTTAAGAAAACCAGCTGTTCCAGGTAACACTTTTGCTGAACAAAGCATTTCTCGTGGAAGACCTTATGTAGCTTTTGGGGAGTCAAGTGAGAAGACTAAAAAGAGGCGAATTGAAGAACTGGTCTCAAAATACACCTTGGAGGAGCTTTCTTTTGCGGTAAAAGAATTATCTAAAAAAAATAAATAGTCAGGTTGAGTTTAAGGAATTCAAAAAACATTCATTGACTTTACAGGAAACTTTAGCTCTTTATCTTCAGTTAGATCTTTCTCAGAGAAAATATAACTTACTTAGATCAATTATTAATAGTGTGCATTCAGAATTTTTACCTAGCATCTATAAACGGCGACAGTTTCGGGACAGTTTATTACTAAAAGATATTATAACCACAGAACAAGGATCTGAAATAAATCTACAAGAACTTCTTGAGTATACATTAAAAAGCATTTTAAAATCAATATTAGATAAAGAATGTATAAAAAGTGAAACTTTAACTCTGACATGTAAATACGGATTCGATGGAAGCTCTGGGCATAGCACCTACAAACAAGTATTTAGCTCCACAGAAATGACTGACGAATATTTATTTTTAGCTGCTATGTCACCCCTTAACTTGTCAGATGAAAAAGGTTATATTTTTCGGAATAATCCTCGCTCTTCGTCAACATTTTTCTGTCGACCAATCAAATTTATTTTTGTTAAAGAAAATTCCGATTTAGTGAAAACAGAAGGCTTAAGACTGCAGCAAGAAATAAACGATTTAAAACCTATAATTATAAATTTTCAAAACAAAAATTACACTGTAAATTTTAAATTTCACTTTACAATGCTTGATGGAAGTTGCATTAATACATTATCAGAGACTAATTCTACCCAAACTTGCTTCATTTGTGGAGCTACACCAAAACAAATGAATACAAAAGAAGTTCTTAAACAAGCAGTTAAAATCGAAAATTTTAATTTTGGGATGTCATCTCTTCATTCGTGGATCCGTAGCTTCGAATGTTTATTACATATTGCTTATAGGTTTCCTTTTAGAAGCTGGCAAGTAAAAGGCACAGAAAAAAAAACGTTATTTAAAATTCAAAAGAAAAAAATTCAAGACGACTTTAAAAGAAAATTAGGCTTAGTTGTGGATAAACCTAAGCCAGGTTACGGGTCAACTAATGATGGGAATACGGCAAGAAGGTTTTTTCAAAATCCCAAAATAAGCTCTGAAATAACAGGCATTGATTTTTAAATTTTCTCAAATATTACGTGTTGTGTCTTCTGGAAAGCAAATTAACATCGACAATTTTCGAGAATCTTTAAATAATACCAGAGAGCTTTACATTGAATTATATGACTGGTTTTATATGCCTTCCAGTGTCCATAAATTACACTATGCGACAGTGAAAATATACTTTTATAGAGACCTAGTACAACTTGTAGGTATAGTAAAACTAAGAAACATGGTATAGGAGAAATTTCCAATACACCCCCAAAATCTCATTTTATGGCCATAAAACCGTTTTTCAGTAGGTTGATGTGAACAATTACTCCTAACTTCGCCAATTTCCATCCGATTTCGAATTTGTTTTTTTAGTTCGAAAGAACAAAAACAAGCCTTTTTGACAGTGTGTTGACAATTTTTCTGAAATGACAACTGACGAGACTGTAGACGGAAGTATTCGGAATTTTTTTATTTTTTCTCTATTTTTTCAACTTTGACATAATTTTTACGATATTATCCGATATTGAGGATTTTTTTTAGTACCCTACTGTTATAGTAAATTTAATTCTGCGTCAAATGAGCTATATTTGACTGTAATTGAATTAAAATTAATAAGTTGTGTGAGTTTTAAGATTTTTTCTTTTTTACTTTCCTATGTTAAGTATATTTTTTTTGTACTACTGAAAAATATATATATTTTTTTATTATTTAAAGTTTATTATATAAAGTTGGTGAAAGCGTTAAAAATATTCCTAGCTAATTAAAGAGGAAACATAATTTTGATTTTTTGAAATGTATAGCAAAAATTATTGTTTTAAATAAATTAATATTATTAAAAGTTCAATGTTTAATATTCTAAAATTTTTTTTCATTTATACTTCCTGCCTCCTAACTTAGCCCAGAACTTTTTTTCATGCTACAGTTGTAACTCTATATATGAGCTACACAACTGCTTTTATTAAATTAAAATCGGTAAAGTAATACAGGAGTAGTGATTTTTGTCCGATTAGCCCATATACCTGAATCACTGTGTGGCGGCCGCCGTAGCCGAATGGGTTGGTGCGTGACTACCATTCGAAATTCACAGAGAGAACGTAGGTTCGAATCTCGGTGAAACACCAAAATTAAAATAAAAAAAAGAAAAGCATTTTTCTAATAGCGGTCGCCCCTCGGCAGGCAATGGCAAACCTCCGAGTGTAGTTCTGCCATGAAAAAGCTCCTCATAAAAATATCTGTCGTTCGGAGCCGGCTTAAAACTGTAGGTCCCTCCATTTGTGGAACAACATCAACACGCACACCACAAATAGAAGCAGGAGTTCGGCTAAATACCCAAAAAGGGTGTACGCGCCAATTATATATATATATAATATATACCTGGTCGACAAACTGATGTTAAACTCTCTTAAATATTTCCAAAGCAAAATCGCTAGAAACCATTCATATGACGTAGCCTAGCCAGCTGAGCTGCATCTCACCTTCTCTTTGCTACAGTTCCCGAATGCAGTGCATGCAAATATGTATATTTATATTTGTATGTGTAAATATGTAGGAAAATCTAAGAATACCAGACGATATATAAAGAACATTAATCCAAGTTTACCAACTTTGCTCCGGTAATTAGAGTCACATAAAAATTACTCACTTCTTTGCCATTTAAATATTTGCTCCTCTCAAAGTTGTTACGGATACATACAGACACACGGGTATGTATGTACATTTGTGTACCGTAATGTTTGCAATAATGCAGCTGGCAGGACGGAGCGTAAATATAAAATCACACATACATGCGTACATTAATTCATACGAATTCATATACTTAAGCCAGTGTTGCAAAAGGTGTTGCATGAATGAATAACGTTGATACTTGACGTTGTCGCAGTCGTAAATTAGAAAAGCTGTTACTCGCCTGCCACTCGCACATGATTCCTTCTCCAACAACAACAGCACCACGCCACCCACATATGATCGCACACCACAGCCTTGCATCTCCGCACCGCCGCACTCCTGCATTGAATTCACTGATTTTGATGTGTTGGAAAAAACGAGCTCGTAAATTTCAAAAAATATGCACAAAACTGCTGTTACAAAAGCTACTGTTGCTTAACACAATTTGTTGTTGTTATTGTTGTTCCTAACAATTCACTCCTGCAGCTATTCGAGGGCCAGAGTGTAGGTGTTGGCATTTTTCGCTGTCTACGTTGGCTGCTTGTCTGTGTCGCTTTGATTAATTTGACGCAATTGTGTTTTATGATACGAAAATCCTTTAAATGTGTTCTGCGAACATCGAACGGTGTTATTTTAGAAAAAAAATTATCATAGCATATAAAATTGTGATCTAAAAAATGAGGAGCAAAAATTTTAATGTAGTCAATAAGGCGCATTCGTGTGAATTTTATGCGTATTCTGATAAGAGATTTATGTGATTCGAACTTTGTTCTCTCGGCTATCGAATGTGTGGCAAATGAAGCGTGTGAATCGAGTGATATGCAGGAAATTCCATTTTATTACGAAAAAAATTCTCATTTTGCATATGCGGCACTTTAGCAGCTACGAAATCATAGCCGAGTATTTGTATCCATAGATAGCTTTTCCACAAAGAAAGCAAGAACGAACCACAAATGAAAAGAGTGCATGGAAATTTATCAAAATAAATGGGATAATAAAAATTACTTTTTACATGCGATATTTGAGCTGTCAGTTGGCTGTTTGTGAGTGCCAGCCCTACATCCTGAAAATTCGAAATGTAACATCAAAATGAATTTCCGGGATGTAGGGCTGGAAATCACAAAAAGGGAAAAGTTGTCTGAGATAAGAGTTTGAGTTCTGGGCAATCATATTTTGCTAATCAGTTGATAATTTCATTACTCAAATCTTCAACGATTTTAGGCGTATGACCATCAAGAGAGTTTGCACCGACTGCCCACTCCAAACAACTCTACACAAATAGTTTGAATTAATCTCAAGTTATATGATCTTGCAAGCTCTTATGTAGGCCTATTTCAGAAGCTTATCTCATCATCTAACACTTTCGTCAATGAAATGATAACTAATAAACTCTACTTGCGCTCGACTGCTGTCGATCTCTGCTGAAGATAGCTAGAAAGAGCAGACTCCAGCTCACATAAGCCGCAGATCATAAGATCTTACACCAAATCTGAAAACCTGAAAGGCAAGGAACGACCAGGCAAATCCGTCCCGGAAAAGAACTCATCAGTGCGCCGCATGCCTTTCGCAAGCCTTTTTATGGTACACCAAAGCGAGTTTGTTTTTTTTTCTTTAGAGTGGAGGATAAAAATGTCAAAATATTTTAATTGGTACCATCGCACCAATGATATGTGCGGCATCCTCCCATTCTCACACTAACCGAACCTCCCCACTTCGGCTGACTTTCCCGCGGGACTGCATTTTTCCATAACATCGAGGTGGAGTCGTGACTGTGTTTATTGACCCCGATAGGAACCTGCGTCAGGCTCCTCTGCCTGGAACGTATGAATGTAATGCGTCGAAGATCGTCTCCAATTGCTTTCAATGTAAGCTAACCAAAAGGGGCATCGAAAATGCGTTAATGTCATGTCCAATACTATTTTTTCACTGTATGATTTAGTTATAAGTGATAAACTCAGGCATCTGTGATTGTTATTAGTTCGTCTCCAGTCGACCTCTACTGGGCCACTGCTTCTAAATGAATACCGGCTCAAGCGTCATAACTTTAGCTGCTGCTGTTGAAACAGTTCCCTTCTTCATCGAGCTCACTCAGCGACCGCATCACCAGCTTAGCAAACTTGCACGCCGCCGCATCAAAACAGCTGCTCATGATGCTTATAAGATCAGTCTACAACTGCAACAACGCCCATTTCGCTTTCTACAAATTAGTGAAAATTTAGTCACTTCCAAACTAGTTCACATTTGTCGAACTAACACCAGTTTATAACTCGTACTTTACGGCTTCAGATTTGCCCTACACATGTCTCACCTGTATGTATGCATGGCTGTGCATGTGTGTGCGCGTTTTGATCTGATGCTGCATATGGCTTTGATGCCGAAACAGTTCATTTCGTTGATGACTATGGAGACAAGCGAAGTTGACGTAGATCTTAATTACAGCTTCAGTGACAAGGATGCTGATGATGAAGTTCACCTCAATGAATACACCAGTGATAATGCTGTTAGCGTTGGTGTCGATGCAGCTAAGTAAGTTTTACTGGCTTGGTTGGTTGGTTACTGGCTTACTGCGCAGACACACCACACGCTTGCACCTCCGTGCGTGTCACTTTGTTTTATCCACACGGCTGATTATGTAGTAGTAGCAGAAGTATTAGGGTGGTAGATGGTTGATTCAAACAAAACGTTTTTTGCTTGGAACATAATCACATTTTCTCTTAGGCTCATCTGGATACACTTTTTCCGATAGTAGAAACCAATCTACTATCACAGCGCCTTAAATATATAATTTTACTTCAGTGATGCCACTTTGTTGGGTGTTTGGCCGAGCTCCTCTTCCTCCGAGTGGCAGATGGCTTTTGATGTGGAGCTTCTCCGATGGCAAGAAATACACTCGGGTGTGTGCCATTGCCCGCCAAATAAGAGCCGTAAACAGGAGTTTATAGGCATATGGATCAGAAAATTCGAATGTATTGCAAGGAGTGAAGCCTAGAACCGAATACGATTTTGAAAGAATAAAATTAATGGGACCACTGATGTAAAATTTCGCATCGAATGAAACACCAAACCTCTTAAAACTCTATTACTCTTTGTAGTTCATTATTAGAAATTGTATAGGATATGTGAAAAACGTACTGGCGCTTAAATGTTAAATGAAAATATTTTTCAACATTCAGACAGGCGCGACCTCCTGCACCATCGATGCAGATTGTTTAAGTCGAGTTGAAGCTTCTGAGCATCCACTGAGTCCTTACAGATGAGAATATTTTTAAATAATCCGCGAAGAGCAGGAAAATCATTTACTTCTGCTAGATCAATTTTTATATTCGAGTTAGCTTAGAAAAATGAAGCTCTTAAACTTCTGTGGAATAATTGTTAAAATCGGTAAAAAAGGCATACCGATCAACCTAATAAATGCTGATACTATTTGGTTCACATGTGCATGCATTGCTTGCTTCCAGCCGAGCAGCAACAAAATGTTGCAAATGGCTGTGGCTCAAACCACAGAGCAACTGCTGTGCTCGTGGTCGCGCCGTGCAAAACCAAAAGTCATCAAAATAATGTAGATCTCAGCGTTGAGTGCAAGTAAGAGAAAAAGTACGCTGGCAGAGGTGAAGAAAGAGTGGGACAAACGCAATCAGGTGACTTAGTTTAGGCGGCGTGGGCGATGTACGGCTATGGATGTCGAAATTTGCGCGCTTTCGCTCGATAATGACAGAGATTAAAAATCTATTCAAAGGCGAATGGCAAAACAGAAGCCACATGCCACATGCCATATGCGACTGACTGCCACTTAGATATGTTTATGTGTGTGTGTACACAAAAACTTGCTATCGTGCAACGCAGCCCATTAGCAGGCGTTCAAAGGCAAACAAAGGTAACGGATCTTCGTTGAAGCATCGCAGATTAACAAGGTAAGGAATATTAGAGAGGGAAAAGGGGCGGCGGGCGGCATATATAAAATGGTGCAAGGAAACAATTAAAAAATGCTTTGTAGACACTCGAAGTGCTATAAAAAGCCAGTGAACAGCTGTGGGTGAAGGATGAAGGGCGAGCAACTTCATGGCAAGCAACTCTATCTGCGACATGCGTCTAAACACCGTGGGTTAGCAAACTGTAATGGCTACGAGCAACGGCAACAGCGAGCATTTTTAATGCCACAAAATCGTTCGCCACCCAAACCCAAAGAGCCTTCGTCGCACTAAAATCTAAGTGTGCAGAGGAGCTACACATAAGAGGCGACGAACGGTGTGGGGGTGACAACATATCCGCCGTCACGTTGCATTAACAAACAACACATCGGGCGCTGAAAAGAAAGAAAACATAAGCGATGGCAAAAGTAGATGGCGAAAATTACGAATCATAGGACAAACACACACAGCAAAAAAAAAAAATTCAAAACCAAATATGTGTATAAAAACACAAAAAAAAAAAAAACAAACAACAAAAAATGTTATGAAAATGTTAATGGAAATGGGAACGTTTATGGTTATGTCATCGCAGCGCAGGTGGGGATTATGTTTTTTTCGCAATGTCGCTCAATAACAATGCTTCAAAGAAAAGCAAAGCAGCGGAAAGCTAAAAATGTTTCCGCAATGCATGTACGAACAGAGGCGTGGCATATTAAATTGGAGTAGGTGAGGTGTTGGGCGACCAAGTGCGTGCAGTGCCAGTTAGGCAAACGCAACACAAGCAATAAATGCCGCCAATATGAAAAATGTTTACTCAGTTCGTTTTGCAATTTAGTGAAAATCAAAAATAAGCTTTCTTCTTTGTCCTTGAGCCTTTCTTCTTTGCGTTTGCGCTGCCCCTCATGCCAACGCCTCTGGTCGACTGTCGCGCATTTGCAGATTCAAAAGCGTGAACACAAGTGCAGGTTTGTACTCTTTTTAAGGACTTACGCCGCAGCAGGTACTCAAACAGAAGCTCAAAATGCACAAACACATACATACATACATATATACAATACATGTGGGCATGTATACATACGAATGAATATTCACACTCACGAGCGAAGTACGCGGACACTTGACGATGCACTTTCCACTAATGCATTCTCTTGCCTTCGCTTACAAATACACTCTCAAGCAGGCAAACATGCATACATACATAGACTTACATACACGCGAGCACTCGGAAGTAATGCTGTATTGGGAGTGATGCTTTTAACCTCCATTAGGGATTTGGCATCAAACAACACATTTCTTTTTTCGAGATTTAGGAAAATCGTAATAGCTGCTGGTTCCTGCTGTAGAGGAGTGCAAGCTTTTGAAATACGATTTTTGTCATTTAGGGTATTTCCATATTAAGTAGAAGCGCGGTCCAACTTTTGTTGCACTTTTATATGAAGACAAACACTGCCGCTAGGACCGCGCGAAAGCCAGGGCGTCTGACCGCCTAAGTTGAAAAATAAAGGCGTGCCGTAATCTTAAATCGCTGAGAAGGTGAACATGAAAGCTGCTGCTCTCTGATTATAGGGGCGACCTTGGTTGAAACTTCACCCCCACAGAAGCGATTAGAAACGTGATATCAAGAGACAGGGGTCTATATAGACGGATCGAAGCGGACGATTATAAGGAAGCATGGACTATTCTCCCAGCATCTCTCATTAACAGAAGCTGTAGATTATAGAAACACTGCAGTATTTTCCTGCATTTGACGCGACAGCAAAGTCTGTGGAATTCTTTCTTATAAAACTCGTCTGCGTTAAAGTTTGGGCGACTTTGATCGAGCCCTTGCGTCAGTAGCGGCTAACTCGAAGCGCGTTAAAGTAGGCGATGAAAATCGACTATACATACAAAAGCACAACGTGAGCACGAACTATGTACTGTGACAACGCTTCGAGAAATCGGAAAGCACTTAAGTGCGCAGATATTGAGTCTGAGCTGGAAGTAGAGGAATAAAGTTTTTTTTCTTTGGAACTCCCTTCAATTACCTTTGAGTTTTCTGTAAACGTAAGTCGCAGTAAAGCCCAGATTAGCTACTGGATCACTGACAAAAAGGCGCCAGGTATAGAATTGAGTGGGATATTTACTATAGCAACTGCGGTGGTGAGGAAACCCAGAACTTACTTAACACTTTCATTCAGAGTCCCGTTTATTTTGAAAAATTTGCTTCAGATTTTTGAAAAACCGCTCAACCACAAAAAATCTTTGTACATTCAGCTGACTTGCCAAATATTTTTTAACAAAAGGTCCTCTTACCCTCATCTCCTTTCTTTGAAAGACATATTAAAGGGTCTTCGCGTGCTCCAACCGAAATTCCTCTCCTTCCGCCGTATGGAATGGTACCTGCTTTAGCAAAGTTGGGATATGAAATGAAGTTATTCAATTCGACGAAAGCGCATTTGAGCCCAGCGAAATCAGATTTTTTTTAGTCTTTAGGTATTACCTATTTTTGAGAATGAAGTACGAATAAGCAAACGAAAGCAAACTAATATAGAACTGCCAGCTGTGCAAATTTTCTTTTCTCCCGTCGTATTTATACTTATATCTCCTTTATTCCTTTTTTATATTCCGCACATTTTCGATTGCCGCATGAGAGCGCAGCGACAGCGCTTTGGAAAATGTGTTTCATATAATTTTCTTCCTCAAAAACTTTCTAATAACTTTTGACTTTAATGCTGCTCAACTGCGCGCCCGCTTTTTTGTTTTTTATATACTTAAGCTTATCACCTTTTTAAGCCGCCTCCCTCTTTCTCTTTGTCGCTGACTGCCTTGGCTTAAAGAATAAAAATATGTATGTATTTAAGTTGCTTTGCCGTTGCTTTGCAGCAGCAGACAATTTTATTGCAAGTATTTACCGGAAATCCGAGAATCTAAATCTGCGCTACTCGCCTGTTTACTTTGTATGCTTTAACGGTACACATGTACACAACTATGCACATATACAAATGTAACCTTCTAAGCTTCTCATCTCCCACAGCTGCAGCATGGCAATGGAGATAAGAAAATGCACAACTATGCGCACAGTTATTGCAGATTATTAAGGATTTGCGGAAGAACACAAAGCCACACACGTCTCCACGCACACTTATGCACGCAGAGAGACAGGTAGCAAAACACAAACAATCACGTATACGAACGCAAAGAACATACAGACTTCTAAGTCCCAAGAACTTGTAAACTTGTACGCGTGTGTGTGTGTGTTGTTAGATTGTGACTCTGTTAATAATGCGAGAGTGAAGAGGAAGAGCGAAAATTACAACCGGATATTAATATGTACACATGTGCGCATAATTACACATACTTAAATCCATATGCAGAGCTGTGTAAATAATTCGCGAGCATGTTGCATGCAACACGGAAGTGCGTAGTCAAGATATGCTGGCAAGTTTTGTGTGAGAAAGAAAGTATACCCTCTGTGTATGTAATTAGATTTACCTACAAATATTCATATATGTATACAAATGTACGTACCTGGCAAAAGTATTGGTTGGAATTTGTGCGCGTGTTTGTGCCCAAAAGGTAAAGTAATCGGCTTACAACGCACGCACACAAATTGCCGGATCTAAACGGAATCTATGATGAAGACTTTTGACCGCCTTTTGAAAGCACTAAGAATAATTTTCCTAAAAGAAATAATCCTGGCTTTCATGAATGTAGGCTGATTAGTCTGCCGTTGTGTGCTCACACTAACCGAAAGTCAAAGCGCCTTGTTTAAGTGAACTGAAATTTGTTCGCACTAAATATTTAAATATTTGCTGAATTTGTATCAATCGATTTATAACTTTGAGAGGAAATAAAAGGAAATTATTTATATTTTGATTTCAGTTTATTTTTTCTATAAAACTATAATTTCTACTACAACAAAAACCCTATGACGCAAAGTTTCAAACTTTGTGCAAAATTTATAAAACTTTTATATGGAAAAAATTGCAACACGGTCAGATGAAAATATTATCAAAAATTAATGAGAATTAGGCACCACTTACCTTGAACTTCATTGTATTAAAATTTAATGGGTAACACAACTGGACACTCGAAATTTTTTGCAGACATTTTTTTACAAAATTTTTAATGGTTTTTGCTGTAGTGTAAGCTATAGTTTTATAAAAAAATTATTTCATTTAATAAATAAATAAAAAGTCAAAACTTGTAAATAAGTGTTGTGCACTTTATTTTGACGCTTACTGTTTTTACTTTTTTCGCCTAACCTCTGTTTATGTTCCAGTATTAGATACTTATTACAATATAACTTATAGAAATATCGAAATTTATCTGAAATTTATTAAATTGTTCGAGGAGTCAATGATTGTGGGGAAAAAAGAAATATGCAGAAATTTTGCGAAGTAAAGTTTAAGTGAGTGACGCGAGTCAAGCAGTCACAACTAAGGTAATGCTGTTTTAAGGTGCTATGCGACTTTAGTAGACTGAGTATAAGTGGTAGCGGTCATTTAATCTACATTCACAGGCTACAGTTTTTAGAAAACAGTTATAGTTAACTAAGCCTTTATTTTTGTCATAATGGAACAATCCTCCCTATTTTGGTCATTGAAATATTTATGTTATATTATATTATAGCCTTAAATTGGCTAAAGATAAACAGAATATCATCAACGGATATCTGCATTCTATCAGACAGCCAAGCTGCCCTACGATCCCTGGATGCATTCCAAGCAATATCAAGGAGTGTTTTACGTTGTCGCCAATCTCTAAATGAGATGGCCAAACAATATCGTATAACCTTATGCGGAACCCAGCACCAGGCCACAGAGATATACCAGGGGACTTGTAGGCAGAGAAGGTACCTGCAAGAGAAGGTGCTTGTATGCCAGACATAAGTAATTTTATGGAGATACCTCTCGCAACTTGTAAGCTTCTCATTAAGGACGCATTAATCAGGTCTGCAAATCAAAGATGGATTAGCGTTAACACCTGTGAAATTGCTAGGCAAACATGGTCAAGGCTAAACTACAAGTCAGGAAGTTAGTAGGGGCCCTCACAGGACACTGTGTCTCATAGGAAATCATGCAAAGAGATTAGGCGTTAACACGCATGATTTCTGTCGTAGCTGCAGAAATGAGGAGGAGTTGGAAACAATTCAACACCTTTTTTGCACATGCCCATCCCTAGCCAGAAGCATGAACCGATTTTTAAAATTCTACTTCTTAACGAATATAGACAATCTATACATTTTAGGTATCAACAACCTTTTACGCTTTGTCAAAAGCTCAGGATGGTTTAATATGGAGAGGGAAATGTAGCTCAGCCCCCGCGGTTCACAACGGACCCATTTCGTGATCTAAGTGGCATCGTTGTCTCTATGTAGATGCGGCTGCCACACCTAACCTAACCTATATTATATATATTTATATATATTATTTATATAGCATTTTACTATGAACGAAAGTTATAAGTCTTTTGTCAGTAAAAATTTCCCGGGTATCATTTTTGTGGAGCATTTCATCCCTTTAGCTTTCCTTTTTTTGAGGTCAAGTTGACCTAATTTTTGAGAAAAGTGTACAAAGTCATTTTAAAAAGGACATCTCGAACTAAAATGTGCCTGGAAAATATTTGCCTGAAAATTTCTGTGGGGGTTGCCGTAGACAAAAAAGCCGTGGAAATAAGCATTTGGGCGTAACTGACTAATGAGTTAATCAAATACGAAATCTCATGAAAATTTGGCATTACAACGCAGGTTGCAGCTAAAACTAAATGAAATTAATAAACGGAGTACGGAAGTGCAATAACCGAGAGTGGGGCATGCGTGACGTTACGTTATGCCTGAAAATGCGAGGAAAGTGCTCGCATGCCAATAGGCCGATAGTCTCAGCTGCTAGTACCTTTCGTCTTGTAAAATAATTATTCACAATATAAATATATAAAATGAACGAAAATTTAAATAAATAAAGAAAATCAATTGATAACAGAAAAAATTCAGCCATGTTATTAAAGTCACTCATACGCCCCGTCTGCACTGTGGTGTGATGTGAATATCTTATTTTTATTAGCTCAATGAAAAAGTTCGAAGCGTTTTTTCGCTTTATTTCCTCAATGAAACTTACATAAAGTAATATACTTTCGATACTGTAAAGAATCCATAAACAGCATAAAAAGGTTTTCTGCCGCCTGCTCCCACTTGTCAGCTTCGTTATAGTGATGCTGAAGAATGCATCGAGTTTTCGCTTCTTTTAACACCATCTACGAATGCTGTAACAAGCAACTATCTTCATAAAGTGCAAAATTGTTAAAAACCTTGCCTCTGAAATATATTTTCACCTTAAAATCGCTGTATATAAATACATCGCGAAATAGTTAAAATTCAGTGGCTGTTACCACAAGAGCGAGTCCAGTAGGCTCCCGCTTCCCTGATATGCCACAAGTGATCCCTTTTAATACGTTGACGCGATCTAGAAATACACTATCCATCACTCACTCCTACCAATGGAAAATCGACATGGTCCCGAAAATATTCATTGAGAGTCTAAGCCCAGCTTTACCAACTCGTGTCCTCTGAATGCCTTAACTACTACCAATTGCCATCGCAAAACTTCAGCTGCCTCTGAGAATCGCGCTACACCAATACTAATACGTTCTATAGATTGAAGCAGGTGAAACTCTTATCTTCTCAGAGTAGAGTTCGATAAGTTCAAAAAATAACCGGCCGCTGTTCTCAGGCAAGGTATTACCCGCTCTCTCAAACTAGCTAATTTAACATTTCTTTCGCGTTGGTCCAAATCCTTTGAAGCATAGGGAATAGAGTAGCCAGTTTTCCTGCACTGTCTGACCAGTTTGCTGCTTTTTATATAGAAATTTAAGTGGCTGTGTTTATTATAGTCACATTTTTGTTAAAGAAATTAGACAAAGTGAGCTGTGAGTCCGACTAGACTAACGTGGACGTGGTATACGCTCTGTGCAATTACTGTGCTATCGCTGATCTCTGCCTGATATGTCCGATCTGGGACACAAAACTCAAAGGTAATGCCATAACCCATTCGGAAGGTTAAGTGAAAGATGTAACGAAAATTTGTTTATGCATATAAAAATCAAGTTAAATTTTGTCTACGAAAACCTGAATTGGTGCAGCAATTCTGGATAGAAAGTGCCCCCGTCATGAACCCGTAAAACTGCCATTTTTTTAGTTCAACTCAAAAGCCTCACTTTTTGCTCTTTGGAATATAAATTGTGAAGACAAATAAGTGTAATTTTATTTCCTCTTTTCTAAAATTAAAATTAAACCACTTTTTGATTTCACCCTTTAATCTTTTTAGAGCAGCAATAATATTTCACTTTTAATATCAAAACTTTCAGTGAAACTTATTTGTCGAACTTTTATGAAATTTCATAGCTGACGTAAAAAAATACCAGCAAAACATTTTTTTTTAATAATTTTGTTACATTAATTTTACAACAAAAGTGTGCTTCAAACTATAATTATTTCTACTACTTCTCTTTCTGTTTGCTTCACTAACTTTCCGAAAGCTTTAAAGAGTTACGAATTATTTCTGTGCAGTATTTCTGTTTGCGTGAGTGCGTGCACAAACCTACACAACTACTTTCGTACTATAATAACAAAATATAAACTTCTGTACAACAACCTGTATTAAATCCTCCTTTGAAGCCTAGCACAAATTCATTTTCACTGCGTGTCGAAGCATAAATAAGCAGCCTTGCGGCAGCCTTACTCACTCATTCTCGCACATGAAGCCGATTTACGCCCCCTTTTCCCGCATGCACACACACACACTAACACCAACACATATGCAGAAACTTTTCGAACTTTCCGAAGGGGAATGGTTTTTAAACTTTTAAACCACTGCAGTAATTTCTGTTTCAAGTTACTTTAGCAGCTGCAATGGCAGATATATTACAATGTTTCGCCCCTTTTGGCTCCAGCCCATCCCACAGGTTGCACATCAACCGCACCAGCATCACCACTGTTGCGTGGTTTCGACTTCTGTTTTTCTTTAATAGCGAAATTATGTAATCACAATGCCACACATGTAGACTGGTGAACAAAAGTGAATGATTGTTGTTGGGCGCATACATATGTGTTTGTGCGTGTGTGCGTGTGGCATATTATTCACTCATTCTTATGTGCTTATATTAATTATAAATATATGAACGCATTTATATTGCATGCATTGCTAGGAAACTCGAATTTAAGGTAAAATGTCTATGAAACTCGTTTTCTATCCTTCGGGATGTGGAAGGATCTTAATTTCTTTGGGTTTTTCTTTCGTGAGCGTTGCCACTTTGTAACCACATCACGTTTGGGTACATGAGCCGCAGCTATTTATTCATTCATTTCGATTTTAATATGCTTCCTATGCCATTACATGGACGCTGGTGGAGTGAAGAAGTTGACTGTTATTCTTAATGTGCGATGTGTGTAAATTTTTAATTGCATTAAAACTCCTCAACTTTCGTTGGAAGTTAAAACGGAGAAAAAGCTGAGTAGAAATCGATATTTTTCTGAAGAGATATTTTTCTTAAGCTATTAAAAAGGGGTTTTATATTCAAATTTAACCTTTGGGTGCATTCTGCCATGAAAAAGCTTCTTGTAAAAAATCATTTGCCTTTCGGAGTCGGCCTAAAATTGTAGGTCCCTCTATTTGTGGAATAACACTAAGATGCACAACACAAATAAGACGAGAAGCTCGGCAAAACACCCAAACAGGGTGAAATCTTTGGAGGAATATTTTTGTCAAACACATAACAGAAGTTTACACATCAATTCAAAAACACAAAAATAAAGCGGCACAAAAAATAATTTTTCTTCATGCTTTGTGCTATTACCAAAAACGTCACCTATATTAATTATTTTTTTTCTTAATATTTGCTAATACCGAACCAAAATTAAATTGGACAAAAAATTAAAAAAAAAAAACAGTTTTAAAAAAATTTACTATACAAGCTTTGTGTACAATTAAAATTCCTGAATTTGAAAAAAAATTTAGCAAAAAATTATAATAGAAAAAAAATTTAAAAAAATCAAAAAAACAAATATTAATAAAAGGGATGTGAGAAGTTGCACAATACAGCTTTTTTCTTATTACAAGAAAAAATTTTGCGAAAAAGTTTAAAAAAATTTGAATTTCAAGCTCTCATTTGAGTATAATTAAAATGCCTGAACTAAAAAAAAATAAACAAAAAATTAACAAATAATTAAGAAAAAAAGGGTTTGAAAAACAAAATTAAAAAAAAAAATTAAAACAATAAAAGAAGTTCGACAAAAGGATATAAAAAATAAATTTAATAACAAAAAAAGGTTTGAAAAAAGTTAAAAATAACGTTCAACAAAAAAGTTTTGGAAAAAATTAATTAAAAAAAAATTGTTGAAACAATGGAAAAAATTGGCCTAGAAAGTTTTTGAATTGGTCAAAAAAAAAAAAAAATTTAATTAACAAAAGTTTAAAAAATATTTGAATATAAATATAAATACAAAATTTTGAGCATAAAAAAGTTGAAAAAAATGTTCAACAAAAAAAATTGAAAAAATTGGACAAACGATTTTAAAAAATTTTTGATAAGAACCTTTTTATTTAAAAAATAAATTTAATAACAAAAAAAGTTTTGGAAAAAAATTTATTAAAAAAAATTGTTGACACAATGGAAAAAATTGGCCAAAAAAGTTTTTGAATTGGTCTAAAAAAATAAAAAATAAAAATTTTAATTAACAAAAGTTAAAAAAATATTTGAATATAAACATAAATATAAAATTTTGAATATAAAAAAGTTCAAAAAAATGTTCAACAAAAAAAATTGAAAAAATTGGACAAACGATTTTAAAAAAATTTTGATAGGAACCCTTTTACCTAAAAATATTTCCATTTTTTTTGCATTTCTTATCGGAAAGCATGGAAAAATTCCACTAAAAATATGTCTTTTGTATTCCCTTCGTCCGACAATTATTTGAATTATTCAAAGAAAAAGGACTTGCACGAAAACATCTAAATTTTGAACCCCGGTAATCATTCAATATTTCCTTCTTTCTCTTGCTTAACTTGTGCTACTCTTTAGAGGAGCGTCTCTGCTACAGATCTTAAGGAGAAATGCAAACCTCCATTTTATTTCATCAAAATCGAAGAGATACAGGCGGGTAGCTACACTTGACGTGATTTGCCTTATATGTAAGTGCTGTAAGTAAGCCACAGAAAAAACTATGTAGGCTGATAAATCCTTATTTGTCACAAACATAGTTTCACTCAAACGTGAACTTTCTTTTCAATGCCCAAATTTTCCACACAAATGCACATACGTGCAAATATTGACAAAACATAAAAAGTTTTAATTAATTCCCTACAAACTTTTGTTCATAATAATACTTTCTAGTTTGTTAACATTTTGAATTCTCACTCGTGCGAACATAAATTAACGACAGACCGAAATAAATTTCCAAAGTCTTGCATAAACAAGACACTAGATCAACAAATGCTTAGTACTCCAGAGGCGATCAGTAGCGCAAACTTGTTCGGCGACTTTTGCCAATTGGCGAATAAATCACTCTGGCGCCAGCGACTAACAAAACTTATTAATAATTCACAAATCTTAAGTGTGAGCGAAGACGTGTAGCCGAAATACATCCGTCTAAATTTGCGCGAAAATACACAAAGGCAAAGATATATATTCGTGCATATGCAGTGGCGAGAAGTGCGCGAAATTATTATGTTGATGAGGTCGTGTTTTATCAAATCAACACCAAGATGTGGGGGCATGCGAGGCGCTTACAAATATTTGGACAGTTAGAAGATATTTTAGAGGCGCCAAATACGACAAACGACAGCAAAGACAAAAGCTAAATAAGACGAAGCTAATACCTATCAGCACTTATGTTGTTGTTGTAGGGCATGAAATGCTATTGGCGACCAAAAGTGGTAATACATAGATAATTGATTGGCCGGGTAAATAATATTCCAAATTCGCCAAGCATAACTGAATTTGTTAAAACCAGCATACGATTAGCATAAATATTAATACATATCCACATAATTTGTTTCAGAAAAATCCGAACATTTTGTATTTAGGACACCGAAGTATTGTGTCTAAGCATAGGGTCAACCGAGAATTGCGTTGTGTTACAGATGTCTTTCAAAATCGAATTTCTTCATGAAAAATTTAGTTTGAAACTTATTTCCAGTGTAACTTCTTTTGCCTTGGGCGCGATAATCACTCAAGCGATTTTAGTCCAGTTTGACAAAAACGTCAGTCATTTCTTCCTCGCGCTCACCGGCACCAGTTGAACAGACCATGCGAAGCTGAGCCCCCTTTTAGGTCTTGCTCTTGCTCTGCTATTATCAGCAGGCATCGCATCAAATATCTGGTATTTTTTCAGCTGCATAAGAATTACCGATATCGGTAACTATGGCTCGACAGCTGAGTATGGCGAACTGAGTTGACGTTTCTGTTCAGTAAGGTTTAGCAAGTCATCATGAATCGATTAACGTCCCAAGAACTCGTATTTTTTTATTACATTTTTATTATAACTAAAGTTATAAAAAAA
>JAYXIM010017910.1:0-15686 GCA_037575425.1 Anastrepha fraterculus | reverse complement strand
CTTTCAAGCCAATTTTTCTAAAAAAGTAACGCATTGTTATAGCAAGTATAGAGTATCACATCGTTTTATGGTGTATTTCAGGCTGAAGTTCCAGCTCGTAACCGAATCTTTGCGTAGCGACGTCTTCACTTTGAGCGATAAGAAAGCCGTTATCAAAGCTTTAAACTATATAGAATAAAGTTCTTTGCAGGAGTTGACTAAATAAAACGTACTCCACTTTGGGTATCGAAACGTAAGATTGTAGAGTGGTACTACATGGCGGAGGCACTTGCGAGTCAGTGCACTACTAAGCTGCCACTTAGGCGTTTGAATTTCAAATTTTACTAAAATAAGATCAGAAATTATCGGCTTTCGACATCTGAAGACAGCATTTTGGTATAGCTTGAATCGGACACTGATGAATAAGGTCCAGAGGCAGTAGATAGTTCAATGAGGTGGGCTAACAACTAAACCGTGGTATTGCAAAACTCTCTTATTTCAGGTCTAAGTGCGCTGTTGGTATTAGTCTTTCTACTCACGCACTTATTTACTGGTTACTTTCCGGCTACCTGATCGGACTGAATTATTCTATCACTACTGTGAAGTAACTACAAATTGGGATGGGGTGGGAGTAGGTTGGATGTTTTGCACTAAGGATTTCGACGCTTCCACCTAAAATTGAAATTTGAAAGGCAGATATTTTTCAGGAGGAACTTTTTCATGGCGGAAATACACTTGGAGGTTTGCCATTGCCTGCGGGCGACCGTCATTAGAAAATACTTTTTTCTTTATTTTGATGTATCAAGATGATTTGAACCTACGTACGCCGAATTCCGAATAGTAGTCACGCACTAAACTAGTCTCTATAGCTAGTCCTGTGAGAATTTTCCATTTTTTTGGTAAATCTAAAAATATCTTTCATTTTCATGGTAGCCTTGATCTAGCAAAGGTGATTATTCAATAATTTCAATGGTGGTTATATGTTGACCCCATGGATTGTGTCCGGTAATAATACCAACCATGAATCGATCGGGTTTTCTTCCAAGTTTTAGCAGAAAGTTCGACGGTTTTCTGTTCGGGTTTGTCACAAAACTTTTTTCAGTTCTGCAGTGTTCTAGATTCGCCAAAAACGCTGACATTCTACATGATGTCTACTTTAGGTATTCATAAAGGTGGGTCTCCATCTGGTATCGCTAGGGACCAAGAGGTCTATGCGTGGCTTATTGGCAACCAGGCTAACCTAACCTAACCTAAAACATAATAACTAATTGGCGTGTCCACTTCTATTAGGTGTTTGGCCGAGCTCCTCCTCCTACGTATGGTGTACGTTTTGCTTGAGTATAGTAATGGCTATTTGATACCAAAAATTAGATCTCTTTAGGGCAGCAGTTCAAATGTAAATATGTAGTATAAAACCTCAAATTCAAATGCAATTTTCATCATCTCTTTGAAACGCTTTGACTTTTTCGTAATTGAAATTCTCCATATGTTTGCGACCAGCTGGAGTTAGAAGTCAAAGCGGGAAATTAAACTGCGGCTCATGTATGTATGTACATATGTATGTATGCGTATTGGCACTGCGGTCGTCTGCCATCGAATGCCTCCACTGCGGAGCTGCGAGCCGGTAAACTACATGCAAACGTCTACATTTTCGCTTGTCCACACGCTTCCTCCTCAAATCGCTGTGTTGAAAATTTGTATATTTTAACACATAAATTGCGAATCACGCGCTCCAAATGCCTCGCTTCGCAATGCAATTTGTGCTTAAGTGTGTGAACTGGTCGGTGATTGCCACATATTTGCCATATATGAATGTATGTGTGTGTGTGTATATGCACACACATTCACAAATATTCGTTTTGCTTGCTGCAAGAGGTCTGCAAAGCAGTACTCATTGCACACATACACATACACATACATCTATTATATGCCACAGCGTGTTGCAACTGTAGTAGAGCTGCCTCATCTGTCGTCTTGTCGTCTGCGCAGAGGCGACTTGGCAGCACATGAACATGATTTACGATTTGTCTACATATTTACATGTCATTTTATTTTGGCGAAGCCATCCTCCCAACCACTTTCCTCTTCGTCCCCCATAACGGCAGAACGTTTACTCAATTTCCTTATTTGCCGAATGTTGCAATGACCGGAAAATTATTATTATTTATTATGTTGTTGGTTGTCGGCTGTTGGTTGGTGGCTGTTCGCATCTTACTTTTCCCTACCTTCCTTCCTTCCTTCCTTGATCATTGCCTCTCAAGAAGTCACTTTTAACTCCTTTTTGGTTGCTGGTTATTTGGCACCTTTTTACCATGTATGTATGTGTGTATGAATGCATGTGTGTATTTATGTATGTGTGTATGTGTGCATGTATTTATGTAGTTGCTCTTATGATTTATTAGCGCCGGCTTTTTGCTTTGCTGGTTTGATGATAGAAAATTGTAATTTAAGCATTTAAATTGCCTCTGCTTTTGGTGATTAGATGGCAATCAGTAGGTGCGAATTGGAATGTTATGTAGATATGTGTATATATGCACCCGTATGCATGAAAGTGTTTGTTAAAGTAGAATTACATTGCACCTGCAAATACATATTTCACATTTCAAGTGATTTCATGGCGATTGGAATGACTTCCGAGTGATTAGTCGAATATTAAATGCCAACGCATTACTCGCCAAAATCTGGCCTGCTTTGTCGTAAGCCTTGAGAACATTTACTTTGTACACTAAGTCGATAAATGAGAAAGTTTACTTTGTGCATTAAGTCGATAAATTATTCTAACAATTTCTGTTTTTTTTTTCTTGTGCTTTCCGCTCGGGAGTATAGAGCCCCGACAAGACTCTTCCATCGTACACAGTTCTGGGCTGTTATTTTTGCGCCGTCCCATGATGTTGGCATCTGCTAGCTCGCGCAGCATCGACTTTCTCCATGCATTCTTTGACCGACCGTTCTCATGATGCTATCTGGTGGTTTTCTAAGCGTTAGACCTGTCCATTGCGACTTTCTGCGTTTGATTTGCCATAGGATGGATTCCTCATTCGTTGATCCCCACAGGGCGTCGTTTGCTGATGGTGTCCGAACAGAATATTCTACAGATGGAGGGGGGCGGGGTATGTGTTGATGAAAGATTGTAGCGTGACTAGTCTGTCCGTCTTCGTTTACATGCCAGTGAATTTGTGTGAGAGAAGGCAGATGTCATCGGCGAAGTCCATGCCCTCAAGATGTCTGGTTGAGCTCCAAATGATACCTCTTTTGTGCAGGGCCAATTGGCTCATGACGTCGTCGTCTAGGATGATGGCGAAGTGAAGAGGCGACAGTTGACAACCTTGCCTACACTTAAACTCTTTTTGCTCTATCTTTTTCCTTTTTCGGCACCGTGCAATAATCATTAAATTGTTGCTTGCTCCAATCGAGGGCATTTGCCAAGACTTCCCGCAAGATTTTCGGTGACAACTCCTTTCATTCTTGCCCATGAAGCAATAATTAAAGGTGATGTAAGTAGCCAATTTTCACCCTGTGTTAGCCATCTTGAAGCTACTTAATAAATCCATGTTGTCCTCTTGGAAAAGCTACTTTTTATTTCAGAACAAATTTTAAAGAAAAAGTACTCAAAAGCGTAGAAATTAAAATTTTTGCTGAAAAAGTTAGCAGGCAATACTGTTTTGCCTATTCCATTTTGCTTAGACTTTCGCATCTTTCAATTCTATTGAAAGTTCTGTGAAAATTACATTGATAAATAGCTGCCACATTTAGGTAAGTCTTTTGTTGCAGATTATCAATTTGATTTTGTTAATAACTGCTTAAAATTTATATACACAGGTGTGATTAGAGCCCGTTGCTGCGATCCCACAATTGTGCTTCTCATTATGTGCCTAGTTCTGCTACCACTGAAATCAATTTGGATTCCGAACTGGCTCTTCACGCTACCCGGTCTAGAACAATATGCTGTACGTAAATGCATGCGCAACACCTACACGAGCAAGTCCTCGCGCTTTACGTCTACATTTACACGTAAGTTGTAGTGATATATTTATAAATTAACAATTTTTAAGATTTTTGGTTTACAGGTTTTTGATTTCTGCCCGAATCATCGCAATTACTAAAAGTGGATTATATTATCAATATAGAAATTTTTGGATGTATTAGTTTTAGACTATATGAATATATTTTCCTAACTATACTAATATTAGGGACGCCAAGTATATTAAGGTAGACACATTTTAAACAATAAACTAATAAACTTGTAATTTTTTCAATTTTAACTCTTCTAACTCCAATGTTTTTCTTACGTGGAGGAATGATCGATTGAACTTCTGCTTTTGCAATGTCTTTACGGTAACAAATGGACATGCATATATTGTCATATATTGTTATGCTCGAAATACGAAATTAAATTTTCTGTTTTATCTCATTCCTGTCGTTAACATATCATGGCAGCCAAATCTATATCAAATTCAATGGTTTAACAAGTTACTCTCTTAATGCATATGAAGGATGCTAAAAGTCAGCATTCATTTCAGGAATAAAAGTTTGTAAAAACAGTTATGAAACGTACATTTACGTTCGTACGGTACTGAAATGAGGAAATTTGCAACACGTCGTAATGCAAAGGTTACTAAACATGGCTTTATATGCATAAGAGTGAAATAATTTTCCAAAATATTTTTGTTTACTAGCTGCATTTCCATTTTAATGTAATGAAAATACTCCTTTAGAGACTCCATTTTTTTACTTTTGTCTCGTTTCCCATCTAACTAATATTTGTTTTACAACTGCGAACTAACTTAAAACACATACAAGTTAACACATTAAACGTTGAAAACATATCATGTATCATATTGTGAACATATCACAAAGTTGCGTCTCACGGGTAAACGACACCACACGCGCAAGACTAAAGCGCTGACCGTGCATTCCCCAAACTTACGAATTTTCCCAGCACATGCTGATGCAACGTGACCTGGCCAAATTCTAGTTGTAGTATAGAAGTAAGAATATTTTGTAAATTTAGTTTTTAAGTGAACAATAAACTGTAAAGACGTGGACTCCTGTCCACGCAATCATTTTTAAAAATTTAAATAAATAAATGAAAATTTAACTTACATAAGTAACATCACATATTTCTGCGTGCAATCCGAAGGTGTTATGCGTTGGGGCTCGATATGTATCAGCCCATGGAAACAGCAGAGTTCATTGATACGGTGAATGATTGGTTCGATATTTTCAATACAAAGTTTTCGAATTTTCAAACTGCTGCTGCAAAAAAGCCCTATGGGATGTACTTGGGCCAGCAGGATGAAATTATAAGTAAGATGGACGCCTTGAACGATGAAACACGCGCTAATGGACGAATTTCAATGTTGCCTTTTCAAAGAGGCATACAACTAAGCAACAAGTCCCTCAGGGACTTATATCGTTATGTTCAGGAAAAGTATCGCTTTCAGTACATTCTGACTTATCGATTAAATCAGGATGTACTGGAGCATTTTTTCGGGGCGATGCGTGCCAAAGGCGGGTTGGATGACAATCCTAGTCCTATGGAATTTAAATATAGATTACGAAGATATTTATCAGGTGAATGAATGCATATATTACTCATTTCTGAATAACTTAACGATTTCTATTAACAGCACGAAATACTTCAATATTAGTTGATCGTGGCAATGTTGAGGCCGACGAAACTAACTGGCTCCGTCTCAATGATACTTCTTTAGAAACTTTACAAAGTTTTCTAACAGAAGATGAGATAGTTTCAGACGACTCTCTCTTCGCCAACGATTTATTAAATGAGGACGCTGACTTTGATAGCTTACACGAAGATGCCCTTGAATATATTGCCGGTTACATAATACGCAAATTAAAGTTGACCGATTGTTCATGCAATGAGCCTACATTTACTTGGGTTGACACTTTATCTAAGGGCGGATTAGTTAAACCAAGCACCGAGTTCTTGGATAAAATTGAAATGTTGGAATCAACGTTTAACCAATTCAACGGCAGGGAGCTTTACGGTGGGATATCATTTTTAAAAAAATTGTTCAGATTAAGTGAAAACGTGAGTTTACGCGATGACGTTAAACGATTTTTTTTAAATGCCGGATGCACTTTCGAATAAAGCATCGTAACCGGTGCAATAAACAAAAGAAGAGAACAATGAGCATTCGATAAGATAATTGTAAGTAAAGTATGCAATGCTTTGGGCTTCTACTTGTGTTTCTGCGTATATATAAATTTATCTTTTTTTAACACAGATTTTATACTTGTAACTTTGCAGGTAATCTCGTTAAAAAATCAAATGTATGATTAGCGGACGTGACGAAATAAAAGTGGTTTTTTCTCGTTAAGAGTTTCCACTATTCTCAAGTTGTTTTATTTATTACTTCAGTGTAGGTTTACAAATGGCACATATAGATTCCAATCCGATGCATGGTCAAAATACATATATATATGACACAAATCAATGGGAATAGTTAAGCTAAAAATATAAATAATTAAGTACCACTTATAAAATAACATAAAATTATTCTATGGCTTACAACGACCTTTTTCAATTTTTTACTACATTTTCAGAAAGGGGATAAACTTATGCCCTTTTTCCCTTGCTTCCAAATTGCATCAATGGATTAAGTAGCATCCGAAATCAGTTGTCAAACTTTACTTAACCTTGTATAATTGAATCATGATTCTTGCCGAATTTTATACTTAAGAGCACGATTGCCTGATTTTTATTGGCATAAATCTATGAATTGAAGTAGCCCCAAAGAAAGAAGTCCATCCCATTAAGTGATCCTGCTTCTCATGGAAAACCGCCAAAACAGTAGATTACGCGACTAGAAAACGCTTCTTGAAGCCACATTTTCAATAAGCCCTGCTCATCCAATTTCGGCAGTAAGAAGTCGTTCATCATGAATCGGTAGTGTTTGCTAGTAACAGCGACGTAATGCCGATGACGCTTTTACGCCGCACCATGCAGTGGCTGTGAGTAGATGTAATGGCTTTTCGTGCATCGCACGCGTATTTTCAATGCCCCAAAAACGAAGATTGTGTTTATTGGCGTAATTTTATGTAAGTGGAAGAGCGACGAAATGTTGATTTGTGATACAAAATCTTGCTCTTCGTTGTTGAGATTGAGGATAGCTTGGTAGTAATTCACAAGCGACTGACGGTCAGCAGGTATTAACTGATGCACTGTCTTTCACTAAAATTCACTGTAATGTCCGTTTGGTGACGCCCATTTGGCTGACCCGTCGCCTGGTTGATATTTCTTCACTCTCGGTAACTACAGCCGCGATATTCTCGTTCGAACGACTAGTTTGGTGGTGGCCATGTCCTGCATAGTCTCGTGTTAAGGGTTAAGCGCCGGAATGCTTAACAGGAGACATCCCTTTTGCAAATCTGCATCAGTTCCTCGTTTTATCTTATTTTATAACAATCGTCCCCAACCCGGATTGGACCATACACATTTGGTAAGACTCTTCTTTCGAAAGTTCGGAAATTTTGTTCATCTTTGATTGACATTACCCATGACTCACAGCCATACGTCAAAATTGGTCTTATTATTGTTTTGTAAATACTGTATTTTCCTTAACTTCAAGAAAGACTGGACGGTACGTTTTCTACCGAGAGACAGACACGATATTGAAATCTACACGGACAGTTCTAAGATGAACTGTGGTGTGGGAGCTGGCTTCCATTCGGAACCGCTTAACTTATTAAAATCAAATCGACTTCCTGACTATGCCAGCGTGTTCCAGGCAGAACTATTAGCAATCAGGGAGCCATGCAAATCACTGAAACTCTACAAGGAGGTTGGTATCAAGGCTTTAGACTCCAACTCCATTTCATCCAAACTAGTCTTACAGTGCAGAGAGGAACTAGAATCGCTTAGTCATTGGCTTGAAGTTACTCTGATATGGGTTCTCGGACACAGCAATATATAGAGGGTAATGAGAAAGCAGACGAGGTAGCCAGAAAAGGTTAGACGCTAGACAAAACAGAGGTGGTCGCAGTTGCTACGTCATTCAATACAATAAAAGTATCCATTGCGTCACACTACTATGATTTAGCCGAAAGAAGATGGAAGCAATTAACAACAAAAAAATATGGCCGTCGTACACCAAACATTATTGACCAAACATTTCACGCATCACTGCTACTCTTAAAGGTCACTGGAAGGTACTGGATCATACAGCCAGACTCAACCTCCCCTTCAATCCCATCTGCAGAAGCTGTCAAGCGAAAGGGGTGAGCGAAAGTCTTTCCCACTACTTACGTGAATGTCCAGGGCTAGCTAAGGCACGACTTTGCTCCTTCGGTAAGCCTTTCTTACAGCAAATTAATAAGATCTCAGACAACATCTCAGATAAAGAATATGCTGCTATACTTGGATCTCACTAAATGGATCTGACTTAGAAGCAAAAAAGGCATCATCACACGAGGACAGTGTTAGTATAACGGTGTTGGTCACTAATTAGGATTATTTCAGTAGAAATACTCAGCCACTTTAACAACAACGACAACAACAACAACAACTGTATTTCCAGTTGTGCGAGAGTAGTCTGGATTTTAGTAATTTCAGGTTGACATAGGAAGCTTTGTTTGCTGCACCAAGTCGATTTTGAATGCAGCTCAGAATACTGCTGTAATTTTTTAAGTAGCACTTCCAGGTACTTGAAACTCTCTACTTCTTCAAAAATGGACTGTCCAATAATTATATTTTCAGGCTTCCAGCGTTCAACAACGTGCGACATTTTCATTTATTTGACCTTATCGGCATTCATATGGATTCCGGCAGGCTTTATTATTGAGTAGAGCCAGCGGCAGCAGCCCCATCCCCAGTTAGCGAGTGGATCTCGAACTAGACATCGTCTGCTTACCATCTACGCTGTCCCCCACTATGTTTTTTTGTTTTTGTTTTTTTGGCGGGACTACACTAATCTCTTTTAAATCTTCTCGACCTCTGAAAAATCTGAGTAGATCTTGTGGTGCCAAGGAGCCAAGGAGCCTGATTCGAGCGAAGGCTGGGCAGATGCACAGAAAGTGGTCCGTCGTCTCATCCTCCTCTCCACATGCTGGGCAGGGTGCACTGTCTGAGATGTCCACCTTTCCTGCATACACACATAGATCTGCCTCCCCATCTGTTTTCCACAACAAAGGTCATTGCTTCTTGAACGGTATACGGCGAGTGTATGCACTTGAGCTTTGAAAATATTTGAATAAAATAGGGAACTTTTACTCGGAGCTAACGAACTAATATTTGTCAGGCAGTTTGGAAGACAAAACAGTGTTAAAAGACACTTTAAATTCAGCCATAACTAATCAGTCCGGTTAGTAAAGTTCACTTTATTGGTTAGATATTCACTAAGAGTTAATATCAATAAGAGTTCACCCCACTTTAGTTTCCTAACAGAGAATTTTGTGTGACAAGAGTTGTGCGATATCAACAAAAACGGGAACTCTCTTCTAGTATAATTTCCGCAAAGAAAATTACTCTTTCTTTTATTTTTTTGCTATAATTTGTCATCGGCAAAACTCAGGCATAAACAAAAATCAGCTATTAAGACAAACTACTTGCCCTAACCACCAGGGTGAAACGATTTCAAAGGTGAGCTCTTTAATAGACCGATATTCGGTGCTGAGTGAATTTGACAGAATAAACAGATGGGGTATACGAAAAATATATGGGCTTTACGATAGAATATACGAAAAAAATTAACCAATGACACTTATTGCCGTCTGAATAACGACTGATTAGAGGAGTGCGTGAATACGTGAGAAATGATCGTACAGAATTCGGCAGCCGAATCCACAAGTGACGTGCCAGCCAAAGTTCCCCTCCCAGTTTTTTTTTCAACATAGCTAAATAGCAAGAAAGATAGATACCAGGTTTGCTCGTTAGGTATGGTGAAAAAATAATTTTAGAGGGGAACTTTGGATTCTACGTCAAATTCTCTCGGAACCGAATAATGGTCTGCTAGGTAGTACACCTCTAAAATCTTTTCATGCTTCCTAAACAATATTTATTTGGGGTTAGATTTCTTCCTCATTGTAAAATTGTAAACATGCCGCTATTATTTAAAAAAAATAATTATTGTTTATACTATGGTTAAATTTCAAGGGCCGATGTTGAATGGGAACCACACCTAAACATCAAGCTTTTTTCTGCATTTTATTTGAGATTTTTCAATTTCAGACTGATTCAATTTGAACCATGGAAAGATACACAATCGAGTAACGCGTTAAAGTTATTCAGGCTTATTATGAAAACGGGCGTTCAAATCAAAATGCATATCGCCCACTTTCGAAGAAAATCATCTTCAATGAAGAGGCACATTTTCACCTCAGTGAATTCGTCAATAAGCAGAATTGCCGCATTTGGGCGAATGATAATCCAAGAGTGATTGCCGAAAAACCAATGCACCCACAAAGAGTGACTGTTTGGTGCGGTTTATGGGCCGGCGGCATCATCAGACAGTTACTGTGAATAGTGTTCGCTATCGTGAGATGATAACGAACTTTTTATGGCCCGAATTGGAAGATATGGATGTGGACGATATGTGATTTCTACAGGATGGTGCCACTTGTCACACAGCTAATGAAACAATGGCTCTTTTGTTCGAAAAATTTGATGCCGAATAATCTCACGTCGCGGCGATGTCAATTGGCCGCCAAGATCATGTGATTTGACCCCGTTGGACTTCCTTCTTTGGTGTTATTTGAAGAAAAGATGTACGTCGATAAGCAACAATTCAAGAGCTAAGGAATGAGATAATTCGGCACATTAACGGCATGGAACCTGAATTAGGCCTCAGCGTCATCGAAAAGTTGTACCATCGGATGGAGGTGTGTCGCCGAGGCCGCGCAATTGTTCCATACGCAATTGAGCCATACCAATATTATCATAATAAAGAGAAATGATAATAATTTCCTAAAAAAATTGTATGTTATTCAAAATCAACATCGGCCCTTGGAAATTAACCAAAAATCCATTAACGCAAAGTTTCAAACTTTGTACAAAATTCCATCAAAACTTTCAAGTTTTTAACCAGAATTTTTAGTACATTTCTGGGCATGCAGTTTTATAGCCCTTTGAACTTCAGTGTAACAAAGTGCAAAGTTTCGAATGACTAAAGAATACAGTTAATTTTTAACCTCGCTGAAGTGTTACGTCTTTGATCCCACACAAAGCAAATGCTCGAATTCTTTTATATGGAAGAAAAAGTCTAACACCTGCAACAAAAAAAAAGTTACCAAAAATCAAAGGTATTTTGAAACTTGCACTTTGTTGCACTAAAAATTAATAAAGTTCAGGCTAAAAATATAGACTCTTAAAGCCAGTTAAATTCTTGGTGGAAATAGACTATAAGAGAAATGCTCGTATATTTCCATTTTATCATAGAGAAAATATGTGTTCGTCATTTGAGAGCGTTGAATGAGGGATCAATTCGAAAGATACGCAGTGCCATAAATATAACATATCTTGCCATTCATATATCAGGGAATAAACTAGGAACTTATTGCACAATTCAGCACTTGTGCTTGCTTACTATTATTTTACCAAAAGTAAAAAAAAAAAATGAAAATGAATTGCTCAGCTAATCATAACGTCGCACTATACTTTTGAACACACACACACACAAGCACTTAGAGTTGTAGAGCTTGCCTTCACCGGATAACGGCTTAAGCCCCTATGGCGGCAAATGCGCTATGCTGCTACGCACGATTACACTACCAAAACATAAATTGTCGTGCTTAGGCGACACCTCAACCTCCCACCTCAATCTTCCACAGCATACGCGTACGCACAACCCCCTCAAAGTATGAATGCGAGGCGGCAATATTATAAACTACGTTGGATTTTAAAATTGATTAATAACACCGAGACTTGCTCGTGGCCACAAATCCCTTTTACGCTCTGAAAAATTTTATATGAAAGCAAGAAAAACAACTGAGTCAAGTGGGAGGGTGGAGTAAGAGCAAAAGCATACGTGTGGTTAAAACGCAGAAAAATATGCTACACATAATTTATATGGTTCATGAACGACAGAACGACTTAAGACAATAAACTCCATTGCTTACTCGCTCACTCATCCATTTCATACAGCTATTTGTGATTTTCACTACAAGCGAGTTTTTGTTGATTTTTCAGCTGGGTGTATAGTGGGGGGAAGGATTTAAAAAGCTTAAGTTCGGCTGGTAGCCGGAGAAGTTGTGGCAAATTGAAAAATAACAAAACTAACAACATAAGAAGCGTGAAGAATATGAGGAGGAGAATGGGTGGTAGAGTAAGTAAATATGTGGATTAAGGGTGGCTTTGAGACTTTATGAGTGAAAAACGACAAAAATTAAGAATTTAAGGATAAGTGGAGCGGCTGCATTCAGTTTAAGAGCTCTGCGCAGAGAAATATTTGCTTTTCCAAGAGGTCAAAGCTCAATTGTAGCGTAAACTGGCATTTGAAGAAAATAATATAAAAAAAAAATGTGGCAAAGTGGAAGATAAAATAAACACATGTGTATTTACTAGGTTGTTCAGTAAGTTTTGTGGTTCGATATGAAAAACACAAATTTATGGCTAGAAATACACTTTACTATTCAGACTGGAGAGTCCCTGAGCATTAATACACTTCTTTCAATGAGATGCCAATTTATGAACTGTACCACTGAACTGAGAATCTGGAAGGGCTGCAAAATACGTTTTCACAGCTGTTGTGACCTCATCATTTGATGAAAAACGCTTTCCACGCATACATTTGTTTAGGTCTGGACACAGATGGAAGACGCTAGAGTCCAAGCCTGGTGAATATAGTAGATACTCCAACAGTATGAACTTTAATTCATGGATTTTAGCCGTTGTGAAAATGCTCTTGGGACGCGGTGCATTGCCCCGATGACAGGGTCTTTCGGCAAACTGGGGGTTTTACCGAATTTTTCCCTTCAGCTGCTCTAAAGGGTTACAATAATACTTTGAAATTTTTGTGTTACCAGTTTTCAAGTAATCCACAAACAAAATTCCTTTTGCATTTCAAAAAACTGATGCTAACACCTTCTTGGCCGATTTCTGGACAAACACTCGTTTCGGAGCCGAAGAACCAGGTTCACACCGTTCTGAGGCTCTTGTTTTGATTTAAGATCATGGTAATAGACTCAAGCGGCCGCCGTAGCCGAACGGGTTAGTGCGTGACTACTATTCGGAATTCTCAGAGAGAACGTAGGTTCGAATCTCGGCAAAACACCAAAATTAAAGAAAAACATTTTTCTAATAGCGGTCGTCCCTCGGCAGGCAATGGCAAACCTCCATGAAAAACAGCCATGAAAAACAGCTCCTCATAAAAATATCTGCCGTTCGGAATCGGCATGAAACTGTAGGCCCCTCCATTTCGTGGAACAACATCAAGACGCACACCACAAATAGTAAGAAGAGCTCGGCCAAACACCCAAAAAGGCTGTACGCGCCACAAATATACTACTGTGGGCAAAAAGTAAGGTGAATTTATTTGTCAAACTTCGCGGGATTAAAATTTCGCTCTAGTTATTTTTTTCATGAGTTAGCAGCACTGTTAATAACATCTGGGCCAACTTTCATGTGAATGTCATTATCAGTAATATATTTACGCTTGTGTTTACCAAACGACCAAAAGTGCATTTTTCGATTTTTACAATGTCTGATTTGATTGAGCAGAGAAGTGCCATCAAATTTTGTTTGCGGAATGAAATTTCGGCTGCGTTTAGCATGTTGCAGAAGGCATTTGGTGATTCGACCATGTCGTAAAATGTTTATAAGTGGTACAAAGACTTCAAAGAGGGTCGAGAACGTGTTGATGACTTGGAGCGCTCCGGACGACCATCGACGTCAACAGATGACCAACACGTCAATAAAGTGAAGCAGTTAGTGCTCAAAAATCGTCGGTTGACTGTTAAAGGCCTTACTGATATGATCGGAATATCAGAAGGATCTGTGAAAACCATTTTGAAAGACCATTTGGGGCTACGAAAAGTCAAATCTCGTTTGGTACCGAAAACTCTCAGTTTCTTGGAAAAAAGTCGTCGCGTTGATGTGTGTGAAACAATGCTTTCAATGAGATATGCTTTTATGCTTACGACCCTGAAACAACCGATCAGACCGAAAAGAGCACGTCAAAGTCGTTCAAAAATAAAGGTCATGATGACAGTTTTTTTAGATTTTCGTGGTGTGGTGCACTATGAATTCCTTCCACCTAGCCAAACTGTTAATAAGGAATATTATTTGAGCATTATGCGTCATTTACGTGAAGCAATTCGTCTAAAAAGACTAGAATTATAGGCCAACAACTCTTGGTTTTTGCATCACGATAATGCACCGTCTCACACTGCACTCGTTCTTCGTGACCATTTCGCCAAAAATTCCACGAATATCGTCCCGCGGCCACCGTATTCGCCTGATTTGGCTCCGTCTGACTTCTGGCTATTCCCAAAACTCAAGAGACCACTCCGAGGAACGCGTTTCGAGTCGATTGAGGAGATAAAAGCTGAATCGAAGAAGGTACTGATGCCTATACCGGAAATGGACTATTTGGCATGTTTCGGAGACTGGAAAAATCGTTGGCATAAGTGTATTTCATCGAGAGGGGATTATTTTGAAGAAGATGAAATTGATTTACAAGAATAAATAAAGATTTTTCATTTTACAACCAAATTCACCTTACTTTTTGCCCACAGTAATATATATATAAAGACCCAAGTCTCATCCGTAGTAATGAATCGACGCACGAAATCCACTTTATCCTTTCGAAAAATCTCTAAATATTGCTGAGAAAGTCGCATTCGAATGTGTTTTTCTTCCATTGTTAGCGAGTGCGGCACCCATTGGGCTCACAGCTTTCTGAAATCCAATACTTCAGCCAAAATATAGCTTATACTGACTAATGAGATACCTACTATGCTTCTCTTAAATCTCTTTCAGTCCTTGACGTGGACTGCTTTCAACGTTTGTCGACCACATTTAAGTTCAGCAGCCCATCTTTCTACTATACGAATTGATGACGAAGAGTCCTTATACACTTTCAATATTCGTTCATAAATTTGCTTTGCTTTTAAACCTTCGAAAAATAAAAATCCAATCACTATACGATTCTTAATTTTTCCATTGTAGAAAATATTGAGTCAAACTTGATACTAAATTGCTTGTAAACAAAGAATGAATTGTCAGAGTGGAAGGAAACTTCACATTCGTACATATGAAAGAGTGCACCAAGATATCAAAAAAATAACAAAATTTATGGTAGTAGCAACGCCTTGTCTTATCGACCCGCAAAATTTATTGAACAACTTGGTATTTGTTGTAAAACAGGTTAACTTAGGTTAACATCGCTGATCAACAGTGATCTCATTAGACCTGAACTGGGCTTGAGTGTGGCCAAGATGTTTTTATGAAGGCGCAGCTCTCAAGAGTCTACTCGTGATGCAATCCGTTGGAAGCTTTGGAACACTGCTGATCTTCTGATGCGTTAGTATACCTTAAAGAAAAAGCAGGAAAAAATGAGAAGTGGCATACAAGGTGCTACCTTTCATTAAAGCCTTCTTTACCAGTGCTACTTTTTTCGCGAGAGGTCGTGTAAGCCAGCGTGTAAGTAATACTCAATATGCTCCTGTGGACCGTTAAAATACAGCTGATGGTTTCTTCGTTGTATGAGCGAGCAATACGAGCATGAATATTGCTGTCCGGTTAAATA